>JBAGKK010003921.1:0-31416 GCA_037177015.1 Euceroptres primus | reverse complement strand
TCTTAATAAACCCACTGAATATAAATAAAAAATCAGTCGGTAATTCGTGACATCATTATGTATCAAATACCCTTAAGCAAAGTATAGCTACGGATTTAAAGACTGCGAATAATAAGGCAGGTATAATGTCCCAGGTCCCACAGTTGGTAGCCTCTTTCTCTACCAATGCGGACTAAACTTTTCTCGAAATTATTCCTCCACCTGAGTTACATTTAATGTTGGGTGTTGTAAACACTTTATTCAATCACATGCTGACTGACTGTGAACCTGCAGCTCTAAGTTAGGCTCATGTCTGCAGCGTTAAACGTGAGATAACTCATGGAAATGCGCTTTCAAAGGGAATTCTTGTAAGACGTAACTGGACAAGATAGGTATTTTGCGAACAAGAGGAAGTTTGGTAGGTATTTTGCGAACAAATCTCAGCTTTTAAACAAAGTTACCTGGACTTAGAAATTTCGGTTACTCCTGAGATTCATGCAGTCTTCTTTCATGTATATGAGTTTTGTGATGCAAAACAAATGGGCTTAGGTTTTTTTAGTGAACAGGCAATGGAGTCTCTTCATCATGATTTCAAGACCGTTTGGGAGAAACACAAAGTTTCTCAAGATCACCCAAATTATGAGGCTAAGTTGCTACATGCTTTTTGCCATTACAACAGTCTACATGTTTAATAATATATTTAGAATATTACATTGTTATCACGCTTGTTATCACGTTTGATGTATATTTGTTAAAACATACATTTCTTTAATTTTTTTAACGATTAAACGAAATACTTATTTTCCTGGTTTGAATGCTTCCTAATTTTAATTTCTTCAGAATTAGAAATAGGAATTCATAAAAATAAAAATCAGTTCGTCTCAGTTAGAACATTTGAATAATTTCTTATCTATATCTGAAGTGACTAAAAGACATCTTAGAAAGAAATACAAGAAGAAAATTTAACTTACCAGCCCCTTCTTGACCTGATGTCAATAAAGAAAATAATGTTTCTTCAATTTTAGAGATAAAAACCGATTTTTCTTTAATTTTAAACTCAGAAACCTTAATAATCTCATGGAAAATGCTTTTCACATTGTTACTGACCTTAAAGTAAACGTTTTTAGAAATAAAATGAAGTTCGTTAAAGTCAATTCTATTTTAGTGACTTTTATAGATTTTTTCTATTTGTTAAATTAGACCACTTGTTAAATTTGACCATTTGTTAAAGTAGACCACAAATAAAAATTTGTTAAAATACACAAGATAAACATCTGGAAAGGGTACAAATTTAAAGATTTTAGGAAGGAGAACAATTTTGAACTATGAACTGATATTACTATTTTGCTTCGTTTTCGAGAAAAATGAGATTTTTAATCGTTAAAAACGATATTTCTTCAATTTTAGAGATAAAAAGAAATTTTTTTACTTTGAAGCATAGGAAGCTTAATAATATCATATAACATGTTCTTTACATTGCTACTAAAGTAAAAACAAACGTTTTTAAAACTAAAATATTAAAGTTCGGTAAACTAAATGCTACTTTAGTCAATTTTTTAAACATTTTTCCTATTTGTTAAATTTGTTAAAATACACAAGATAAAAATCTAGTAAGGGTATAATTTTATAGATTTTATGAAGGGAAGCAATTTTAAACTATGAACTGCTGTTCATATTTTGCGTCGTTTTTGAGAAAAATGAGATTTTTCATTGTTAAAAATGAAAAAATCTTTTTTCTCAAAAACGCGTAGTACGATTTTTTTTCTTGGCTTAAAATAAACGGGGGGCATCTCCGAAACATGTACAAAAGGGAAACTAGATGTGCAAGAATTTTCAGGTTGAACTTAATCGAGGCTAGGCGTGATTAATTAAGTTTCCAAAAAATTTCTGGGGAGAGTATCCCACTAGAGGAGGAAAAAATTGGTCAGCATTATGGACAATTCAACTTTTAATTCTTAATTAACAAAACTTAAGGAAGAATTGGAAAGACAATTGAAAAAAAGTTTGTCAAAGCGTAGGTATTTCTTTTTAAACAGCTTTTTATCAATTTTTGAAACCGAAATGTGGAAATATTTTATTTCGGATCGAATAAGCCATCAAAAGTTTCAATTGGATAAAAATTACAGATTTTTTAATTCAGAACCTTTAGACAAATTTTAGCTATTTTTTCACCGAAATCTGTCTGCTGATTCCGAATGAAAAAAATGTGTAATTTTTGTCTGATTGTAACTTTTTTGATGGCTTATTTAATCGGAATCAAAATTTTGCGAATTTCGACTTAAAAAAATTTGAGAAAAAAAACCGTTTAAAATGAAAAATTTGAGGAAATAGATGCTTCGACTAACTTTTATTCCGACTGCCTGTCAAATTTCTTCTTAAGGATCTTACAGGAGATCCTTTAGAATCTTCTAGGTTTTTTTGAATTTTTTAGAATCTTCTAGAGGCTTCTTGATTCTTCTAAAGTCTTCTAAAATCCTCAAGCATTTTCTAGGTCCTTCTAAGGAAATCTTCCAGGATCTTTTTAACTCTTACAGAATTTTTCAGAGTCTTCTAAAATTTTCAAATACAAATTAATATAAATACAAATTTATTACAATTTTAAAAAATATTCTATCCTGTTTCAGTCTCTTCCAATTTTTTTTTTTTTTTCTAGACTTTCAAAAAGTCCATAGTATTTTAGAAAGATACTGAAAACAGTCTAGAAAAATTCTTCAAGATTATAGGAGTTTTTTGTCTGATTTTAGAGGGTTCTAAATGTTTCTGCAGAATTCTGGAAAGTCTGAAGTTTAGAATATTCTCGAGGATAGAAGATTCTGGAAAACTCTAGCATATTTTGTAGAATGTTAAAGACTTTTAAGATATTCTTTAAGTATTTATAAAATTATTATAAGGGAACCCAAAAAACTGTAAAGGGTAAGGGAAGAATCCTGAAGAATCTAGAAGATTATAGAATATTCTGGAACAGTCTCGAATATTTTGGAGAATTTTTAGAGATTTAAGATAAATTTTGAAGAATCTAAAAGATTTGAGAAAATTTCAGGAGTCCTTTGTAGATTTTAGAGGATTATAAAGATTCCAGGAGATTCTGGAAACCTTTAGAAGATTTTAAAAGGATATGGAACAGTTCAGAATAGTTTAAAGGATTTTATAAGGACTTTATAATAAGGTCCTTATTATGTAGGATATTTTTTTTCAAAAATGTTGCCCTCGATGTTGATAATTTTGTGAAGTTACACGAGAGAAAGATGCCCATCAAGTTTTAACTCAATCGGATAATATTTAGAGGTGCCAGCATTGACTTGAAATTTTCCATGGGAGAAACTGAGTAAGACCTTGACTTTTTCAAATATAATAGAAATGTAACTCCCACCTAGTGGGCGATAGTTTTTGGCCCACTGACAAAAGTGATCTTGTGCAAAATTCATGATTTTGAAAATATTAAAAATGGCGACCGTCTCAATTTTCCTAAGAAAAGTGCATTTTTGAAAAATTATGTTTTACATTTTATTAAAATCATAAATGCACTAAATCACTTTTTCCAGTGTGCCAAAAGCTATCACGTCCGAGGTCGAAGTTAGATTTCGATTATATTCGAGCAAATTATCTCATTTTCACGGTTTTACTCAGTTCTATTCATGTAAATCACATGGGAAATTTCAACTCGATGTTGGCACCTCTAAATATTATCCGATTGAGCTGAAACTTGGTAGGCATCTTTCTTTCGTGTAACCTCACAAAATTATCAACATTTTAAATGTTCGAAAATAAGAACCACTCTATTTTATAAGATACTAGAACAGTTTGTAATATTTTTAAAAATTTAAATAGATTTTGAAAACATTTTTGAAGATTAAGAAGACTCTCAGAGAGTCTGGAAGATTATGGATCAGTCTGAAATTCTAGAGAATACTAAAATTCTCGGAAAATTATGGAATATTTGAGAAGAGTTTCAAGAATCTTGAATGAGTCTGGAGGCTTCTGGAAGATTATAGGATAGTGTGGAATTTTATGGAAAATTTTCGAATTACAAACAGAATAACAGTCACATTTCAGCTTAACAGTAAGTTTCATCCGAGAACAAAATTAAAAAAAGAAATTATTTCTACTTTCAACAAAAAAAGTTACCAAAAATTTTCAAAAATTGGAAAAAGTGACCAAATTCAGAAAAAGTGATTAAAAGTGAGCTCTTCTAAGAAAAGTGAAAAAAGTGACTCTATTTAGGGTCAGGCTTCTATTTAGAAAAAGAAGTTTCAATATAAAATTTTCATCCAGAAAAAAAATTGTTTTAAATTATTCAATTGAAATTCCAAAATAATCATAAAGTCTGCAAGTGTATTAGAAGCCCGATGTGTAATTAGCGTTATAAATTGAAAATAAAAAAGCGAAAATGGATCAGAGGACAAGTTTTTATTTTTTAGTTAATTTGAAGAAATTTTTCTGATTTTTGACTTATGTCACTTTGGGATTGAACCCAGAAGGTGGGTCCAGACACGCTACCTGAGTGATAGCGTTTCTCGGAGTGGGTGACACGACGTTGCGTACGCCGTGCACGTGGCTGCGGTCGTCCGACACCACCACCTCCACCACCGCCACCTCCACCGCTACCGAAACCCGTCCTATCCACCCCGCTACCTCCACCACTTCCAACGTTTCCACTCCCTGTGGGTGGCATGCATGCAAAGCCAAGAAAAAAAATTATTTATTGTCATTGTCACATGGAACATCTCTCACAACGTATTAAGCGAAACGTTAAGGAGTGCTTATTAGAGTGGTCTAAATTTTGTTTTCTCGAATTTTCATGCATGTTCCCCCAAATTTGTTCGAATCCTCAAAAAAAGAAATGCGTTTTTTTGTTGAAAAAAATGATATTTAGAGGTTCCGCAAGCCCCACGAAGTTTAACACGTATTTCCCATAAGAAAAAAAGACGTTTTTGTAAGTTTTATTCAGAATCGTCAATATTAGGTGAATCGAGTTGAAACTCAACACTTCTCTTCACAATTAGCCACAGAATACGAATCAAAAATTACTTTTTAAATATCATCCCCTCAAGTCTGTTTTATAGGGTCCCAAAAATAACCTTGAAAATTAGCCAAAGAATAGGAATCAGAAATTACTTTTTAAATATCACCCCCATAAGTCTGTTTTTAGTACAAATTGAAACTAATACATAAAATATTACTTTTTACTGATAATTAGATGTTTAAATAAATTTTTAAAACAATTTATTATTATTTATAACAATATTCTCTTAGAATAATGCTAGAAAGTTGCATTTTTTTTCTAAAATTTTCCACTTTTTGTCCACTTTTCAATTAGAGTGAGGTAATAGTTAATTCAAGTTAACAAACATAATCGTTTAACCAATTGATTATTGTTGATATCTATCTTCTCTTAAAGTAATGCTTGAAAATTGCGCTAGTTTCTGAAATCTTCAGTTTTGTTTTGACTTTTTAGTTATAAACAAATAATAAATGAAAATCAACAAGAATCATTTTTTAAATAGTATTATATTTTTTTCACAGTGAAGTATTTTTACTCTTTTGCTAATGTTCTTTAAAAAATTAATTTAAACAAAAAGGCTATCTTAGAGTAGAGATAAAAACAAAGGATGAAATAATTAGGAATTGGTTGGAGGAGTGGGTCCGTAAATGACTCGTAAAAATTTTGTTTTGAATTACAATACGAAGTTTATTGCAAAGCGTAAAAGAAAAATTTGGAATTGCACACATTTTATTATCAGCCCCCCCCCCTTCTTCTGCGCTGGAGAAAACATGTTATCATCGATGATAACACACACATACAGAGATTAAAAAGGACTCAATCAAATAATTAATTGATTATAATATTTGTATTATTAACTATTATTACATTATTATTAACATTATGACATTGTTATAATCAATTAATTATTTGATTGAGGCCTTTTTAGTCCCTATTTATGTACATTATCACCGATGACAACATGTTTTCTCCAGAACTTTTACACTTTGCAATAAACTTCGTGTTGTAATTCAAAAAAAAAAATTTTACAAGCCATTTACAGACCCACTCCTCCCAACTACTCCTAATTATTCCATCCTTTGTTTTTATCTCTACTGTAAGATAGCCTTTTTGTTTGAAAAAAGATTTCACTTTGAAAAAAATAGAATACTACTTAAAAAATGATGCTTGCTAATGTTTATTTATTATTTGCTTATAACTAAAAAGTCAAAGCAAAACTAAAGATTTCAGAAAAAAGCGCAAATTTCTAGCATTGCTTTAAGAGAAGATAGTTATAAACAATAATCAATTGTTTAAATAATTATGTTTGTTAAGTTGCATTAATTATTACCTCACTAAGAGAAAAGTGGGCAAAAAGTTAAAAAGTTCAGAAAAGACCACAACTATCTAGCATTATTCAAAGAGAATATTATTAAAAATAATAATAAATTGTTTAAAGAATTATAAAATAATAATAATTATTGAAATAATTATTACCTCATTCTAATTGAAAAGTGGACAAAAAGTGTAAAATTTAAAAGAAAAACCGCAACTTTCTAGCATTAGTCTAAGAGAATATTGTTATAAATAATAAAAAATTGTTTTAAAAAATATTTCTGGTAACTTTAGTTGATTATTGCCTCGAATTATTACCTGAAAAGTTGAAAACAAGTTGAATAATTCGGAAAAAGCCGCGACTTTCTAACTCTATTCTAAGAGAAAATTGCTATAAACAATATTAAATTGTTTAAACAATTTACTTGAACATCTAATTATCAGCAGAAAGTAATATTTTATGTAATAAAAATAATTTGTACTAAAAAAAAACGCAAAAAATAATAACTAGCGTCAAAAACTCGCAAAACACAATTTTTCACTTATGGGATTTTTTTGAGACCATGTAAAACAGACTAATGGGGGTCATATTTAAAAAGTAATTTTTTATTTGTATTCTATATAGCTAATTGTGAAGAGAACTGTTGAGTTTCAGCTCGATTTACCTAATATTGTCGATTCTGAATAAAATTTTAAAAAACGTCTTTTTTGTATAGGAAATACGTGTTAAACTTCATGGCGCTTGCGGAAGCGCTAAATATAATTTTTTTGATAAAACGTATTTATTTTTTTGTGAATTAGACAAAAATTTGGGGGGGGATATGCATTAGAATTTGAAAAAAAATTCCAAAGCATTTTTGGACCACCCTAGTGTTTATGGAATTATAAAAAAAAGGGAGAAAAAATTTACGACTCATTACCGCAGCACTCAACAATACTCAACTTGCTCGCAGGCAATTACATAAATTCAAATTCCTAATTGAATGCCAAGCCTTAAGAATAATAATTTTTAAAAAATATAGGACAGCTTTGGAGACGTCGTTATAATTACAGAGATAGAGAAATTATTATGTGTTAACAATTCCATTTTGAATCTGCTGCACTAAATTGTTTTTAAATTAAAGTAATTTTATTTTTGTTATAGTATGTAATAATAAATTAGGAAAAGATGCCAGAAGAAAAAAGAAGGGAATTTTCTGGTCACTTTTTTCCTTCTTTTATTTTTATATTTATTTAAGTTTTTTTGAGATTTTTATTTTATCAGTGGGAGCATCAATTTGAAATCCAAGATTCGTTGATGAAATTTGACATTTTAATTATCATTGATTAATCTCAATTTATCAATTCTTTAATTCTCTAACTTATTATTATTATTATTTTTCCACTTCAATGTGGAGATTTTTTTATTCAATTAATAAAATTTTTTACTTCAGAGTTCAGAAATTTAAAATCAGACTTAAAAATCGTTTTAATTAGAAGGAAAAGAAAATTAGGCACATAAAGACTTTTTTTACAAAAAAGCTAATTGTCCAAGCAACTATGTATACAATTTCGATAAACTGGACTAGAATCTCGATTAACGCAATCGACATTTCCAATGGAATTAACCGAATTTGGATAGTTGCTCGAGAATTTTATGCTAAACTAACTTAAATGATTTGTGGAGTAATCAACGTTTAAGGACATTAATTAGAAGAAGTCTAAAAAAATCATTGCTCTTATTTGTATCTACTTTTGAAACACTAAATAGCTACAAGTTTTAATTGCAATACATTTTCTGTCAAGAATTTAGAACAGCTTGATTTTTTTAAATGAATAATTTCGTAGTTTTTAATTTCGTAATTTTTTTGCTTATGATGGAGAGCTAGACCTTCTGAACTATCTATACAAAAGAAAAAGTTATAGAATACTGCTCCAAAAATATTTGAATCCAAAATAATGGTTTTTAGCAGTTTTTAAAGTTGGACCAAACATCTTTTCTTATTTCAGAAATTCTCAATGAATAATTTTTTATCTAATATTTACATTACCTAAAAAATCCATTTTCTAAATTCCCTGACCAAGTTTTTATTATCTCCCACAATTAATATTTTAAGATCAGAATTTCAATCTTTGTCTTTTTTTTCAGTAACAAATCTTTTATGACCAGAATAAGACAAAGAAAGCCTGCAATTCATTAAATTTACAAAATTTGGATATTCTTTCTTTTATTTAAAATTTCCTATTATAAAAATACCCTGAATTTTGCAAAGCTAACCTGCCTCTTCAACTTTGACTTTAAACTATCAAAAAAGCTCCCATCTTTAAAAAAAATCTCAACCTTTCTCTCGAATTTCCAGAGTTTAAAGTAATTTTTCTGACTTTAAAGAGGAATTGGATGGACTGTCGAAAAAAAAAGTTAGTCAAAGCGCCAACAGGATGGCCTCAAGATTCGATTTTTCAATTTCCCAGACATTTCCCTGACTTTTAGGCAAATTTTCCTGACAGAAAAGTATTATGAAAGCGAATAAGGTTTCAATAATAAGCTAACACAAAAAGTGAAACAAGCCAGGAAAATGTAATGTAAAAAAAGTTGAAAAAAATATTTGTACTGACATTGGCAAGTGCTTTCAAAATATTATTAACATATATCAATTTCTATTTTCCTTGACAGCTACTCGCATTTTCCTGATTTCCCTGACAATTTTTTTCATCCTTAAATGTGGTCACTCTGGCCTATTATCTCAGGTTTTTAATTTTAAGCAAATTTTTTGTAGTCGAAATGTGGGAAATTTTATTTCCGATCCAATAAGCCATCGAAAGCTTTAATCGGATAAAATTAAATACTTTCCGGATTCAGAATCTGCAGACAGATTTCGGTAAAAAAAAAAATAGATAAAATAGTCTAAAGATTCTGAATCAAAAAAATTTATAATTTTTATCCGATTGAAACGTTTGATGGCTTATTTTATCAAAAATAAAATTTTCTATATTTCGACTAAAAAATTTTGGATAAAGACTAAATTTAGAAACCTGAGGAAATAGGCTCTTCGACTAACTTTTTTCCCGACTGTCTGTCGAATTTCTCCTTTAAAAAAATCTTCTATTTTTATGATCGCTATCGATTGAAAAGGCAAGAAGGTAGGTGTAAGGATAAAATCCAACAACAAACAATATTTTGCACTCGTCTCTTCGCGATTTCCGTTTCTCAGCAAGGTTCGTGTCGAGCCACCCAGAAAATTGTCTCATTCGACTCGCTCCTTGGACAATGGCAGATGCAGCTAGTAACGAGGTACTCTAGTGAGTCTCTAGGATACCCGGAAGCAGCTCTTCCGCGTCGATGTGCAGTTACCTGCCGCCAGGTATTACTGCAGCAATGAGAGAAGCAAAAGCCAGCATAAGTGCGACTATGATTCTGACTCTGAACCATGCAAACGTATGGTCTGCTCTCTAATGGTGCAGAAACATGAAGCTGACCGGTTCCATAAAGCATTCCACGTACTTAGACTTGGTCTCAGATAGAAGCCAATATATTTCTGATATTTGCCCGATATCAACTTCTATTCACTATTCACATAAGGCGAGTGGTCACCCTCGGGACACTATAGAGTCCATAGACCATTCCCAGAGAAAACAATGTTGCCATACTGCACTGACCGCAATTTGCGGTTGCAAATTGTTGTTAAGGCACCGTTACTGGTCGTTGCATATACTTTAAGATCGTTACGCTGATTAAGTTTTTGCGAAAATTTTTGCGACGTCCAATGAGAAATAGATTGCCGGGCTAATTCCTTAAACAGAAAAAAGAAATGTTAAAAAATAATTTCGAGTCCTGTTCAAGTCGTTTCCGAGTTTGTTTAAACCAGGATTTCCTTAAGTTTGTTGAAATTCATGAAAACTAATGTTAGAAAGCGAATATAAGGAAATTTATTCAAAGCGAAAGCACCTTATGCGATGGGTGGTTTCTTTATTTAAATTTCGAGTATTCGAAAACCTCTTTTATCCCTTTGTTATTCAAGAGTTTTTACTTGAAATATATTTTCTCCTTCAGTTTCTAAAATGAGTTCATTTTTTGGATCCAAAAATGAGTTATTTTTTGGATCCAAAAATGAGTTATTTTTTGGATCCAAAAATGAGTTATTTTTTTCAAAAGTTGGAGACGTCAGAGATCCCGGAAAATTGAGGATAAGCAGACGTTACCTTAATGTTCAACTTCTTAAGTCTAAGGTCTCAGAAAATTTCCTCTTGACTCGCAGTTTTTTTAAATTGAAAAAGGATCTGAATTCGGATCATAAAGCAAATGAAAAAAGTTTTCCAGTTCTGAAGAATTCTAGGATACCCAAAATAAATACATACCAAGAATAGAAAATTTAAATCCTAAATAAACCGAGAAACTGTTTTCCAGTCTGAATAATTCCATAATTCCTGAATCCAATTTGTTAATTAATGACCTTAGGAATCCTATAAAAGTTCCTAAAGGATCCAAAAAATTATCAATACATAAGAATTGAATTCAGATATGTATTCAAGAAACAATTAAATCCACCGACTCGAAATTTATCTATTTGAAGAATATTCTTCCAAAATCTTTATCTTCTAGGAACTTTTTCTTTTTCTATAGCTTGTCTAACTTGCACGATTTCCTAATCTATTGCCCTGTTAAGTCAATAAAATCGAGAACCAGAAGTTCAATCCTGAAGCTAGAGGCAACTTTGCTCCGAAATCCGAATTTCATAAACATAATTCTAAATAAAAACCCCCGTTAGAATTTCTTCCCTTGGTTATTCAAGAGTTTTTACTTGAAACATATTTTCTCTTTTAGTTTCTAAAATGTTTAGTTTTTTTTTTCAAAAATCAGAGACTTCAGAGATTCCGGAAAATTGAGGACAAAAAAAAGTTATCTGAAGTTCAATTTCCTAAGTCTAAGGTCTCCGAAAATTTCCCCTGGACTCGCAGATTTTTAAGATTGAAAAAATACCTTAATTCGGGTGACAAAGAAAATGAAAAAAAAAAGTTTTGCAGTTCAGAAGAATTCTAGGATACACAAAAGAAATACCAGGAATGAAAAATTCAAATCCTAAGTAAACCAAGAAGCTGTTTTCCAGTCCTGAATAATTGAGTCCAATTTTTTAATTGACTTTAGAAATCCTATAAAAATTCCTAAATCGTCAAAAAAATTATTATTCCATAAAACTTGAATCTAGATAATATTCAAGAACCAGTGAAATCCACCGACTGTCATTCTAAACTATTGTTCTCCTAAATCTCTCAAATTGTTCTCTCAAATAAATAAAATCGAGAACCAGAAATTCAATCCCGAAACTAGAATCAACTTCGCTCCAAAATCCGAATTATATAAACCAGTGTTGGGTAAGTTATTTTTTTAAAAGTAACTAGTTACAGTTACGTTACTTTGCAATAAAAAGTAACTAGTTACACTTAAGTTCCTTTTTAAAAAAAGTAACTTGTTGCAGTTACAGTTCCTTTTTTAAAAAAGTAACTAGCTACAGTTACGTGACTTTGCAATAAAAAGTATCTAGTTACAGTTACAGTTCTTTTTTTTTTTAAAGTAACTCGTTAAAATTACTAAAGGAAGTAACTTAAGTTCTTTTTAAAGTTACTTTAAATTTTACCCCCTGCCCTTCAGTTTTAAAAAAATTTGAACAGATTAACATTAATTAAAATAAAAAGTATGTGATATGTTTTGGCAAGTGAACAGCAGTATATTAATTTGAAAAAAAATTAACAAACATCTCTCCTTAATATTATCTCTTAATAATTTTTAGGAGCAATTGTTGAATATCGCACAGTGGGCCCGAACGTTATTTTTTTGTTCAAAAGTCTGCAGCTTACAATTTTTGTCCGATTCATTACACATTAAAGAGTAATAAATTTCGAAGAGAACAGTATTCATAGTTTTTTAAATTTCCTTCAGTTTATGCATTATAATTATAAACAAATTATGTGTGCACAGTAGACCTGAACGTCATTTTTTCGTTCAAAAAAGTCTGTAGCTTACAATTATTGTCGGATTCAAGTTTTTTTTTTACGAATTAAAAAGCAATAAATTTCTAAGAGAAAAGTATTCATAGTTTTTTAAATTTCCTTTAGTTTATGCATTATATTTATAAGCAAATTATGAAAAAAGTGCTGCTTTTCAGAAAATAATTTTTTATTCTTTAAAAACGACGTAGCTATATTGTAAATCACCTTAAATCAGCTCATGGGAACTAAAAGAAAACAAATAATTTGTTAGTAATCCATTTCATTGTTATAAACAAACTAAGTGAACACTTTGTCAAAAATCATAATGTCAGGTAAAACATTTCTTTATTACTAAAACTGTTTTAAATTATTGCGGGAGTGATTTCTAGTCACAAAACCTTTAAAAAATTAACAATATCCATTGTTATAAACAATTTTTCAGGCAATATATTTAAATTTGCGTTCTTTTCAGGCTCCGATTTCCCTTAATTTCTTGAATTGCTACAAATATTCTTAAAAATAATATTGATTTAATTATATTTTTTAAAATACAACATTTATAAGTTTGATAAACAAATAAGATTAAAAAATTGAAAATTTTTGCATGTTCGCGTATAAAAAAATTGTTTTTTGTGCTGTAACTGTTTTGTGGTGCATTGTGACTGGTCGCTAGTCATAGAACTTAAGAAAAATTAACAATAACTATTGTTATAAACAATTTTTCTGGCAATATACTACAATTTGCATTTTTTTCAAATTCAAATTTTCCGTACCTACTTTAATTGCTACAGATATTATTAGAAGTGTACTAAAATTAGTAATTATATTTCTTAAAATATAACTTATAAGTTTTGTAAACAAGTAGAACATTTTCGGGTTATTTAATTAAGTTTTATGACTAACTGACACTTCCAATACACTGTAAAGCAATTGCAGAATAAAAAAACAATTTTTTTTACGCTAAAACGCCAAAACTTTTCGCAGAGATGGGAAGTAACTAGTTAAAAGTAACTAGTTACTTTAACTAGTTATCTTTTCTGGGTAACGATGATATTAACGAAGTTACTTTTGCAACTAAGTAACGAATTGGTAACTGGTTACATTTTTTCAGTAACTGTAACTATAAAAATCGTTACTTTTCTCGTTACTTTCGAAATATAGTAATACAGAATTTTGTTACCACGACAATCAATATAGTTTATTGCTTTTGCAACGATGTTTTCATTTCGACTACACGAATGATGATGACTATATTTCCCATATTTCTAAAATATAAAAGTAACGAAAAAAGTACTTATACTTAGTTACTATTTTTGAAAAAGTAACTGAGAAAAAGTTATATTTTGAAACGGTAACGATATCAATAACTAGTTACTTTTTTTCGTAATGTAACGAAAACTAGTTCCTTTTAAAAAGTAACTTAACCATCCCTGATTTTTCGTTTGTTTATAAAAATTATAACTTTTGTACTTTAACAAATATAAATAAACACATATCATTTTTAAGAATATCTGTAAGAATGAAGGAGATTATGGGAAAGCCTAATCTGAAAAAACTACAAATTTAAATATATTCATCGTCTATAATATTGGATGTTAAATTTTGGCTTTAGAGTCAGAATACCAGTGAGTATTTAAATATATTGCCCAAAAAAATTTTTATAATATAACAATAGTTATTGCTAATTTCCTACGAATTTTATAACTAAAAATCAAATTGCAATAATTTAAAACAGTTTTAATAAAAAAAAAATGTAAACCGTACATTACGATTTTTGACAAATTGTTTACTTAATTTGTTTATAACTAAAATCAAGTTACAAGTTACTGCGAAAATAGTAACTAAGTTACGTGACAGTTACTTTTTTTTTAATGTAACAACGTTACTGTAAAAGGTACAAGAACCTTATCTTTTTTAGTAATTTAGATACTCGTACTTGTAACGAGTTACTACCCAACACTGATATAAGCCTAATGCCAAATAGAAATCCTCGCTAGAAAGTCTAGATAAGGTCCAAAACCACACTGGCTGTTTCGTTTTACATCGTCATTTTTGCAGAGACACTGGCTCTGTAATTTCAGAATCCTATCTTCCAACCAAAGTGCTTAGTAAGGTTGATTCACGCGTGGCTGAGTTTCCGTCCGATAGTTGAGGGAAGATCAATCAGTCAGTGTATTTTTCGATACAAACGACATCAACGCTAATGTCATTTTACCGTACGTGCGATAAGTTAACGCGGACGCCAGCAAAATTTTTCCATGGTGTATGCGTCGCTTGCGGCAGATGCTCTCTGAAGCGTAACGGGGTTTTCTGAATACGACCTCGTGTACCTACGCACCATGCAAACACGCTTGCTATTTTTCTTTCCCGCCAGTTTGCACCAAAGCGTGCCTGTGGTTTCTTGTTACAGATGCAGGAAAACAGGCGTTAATAATATCGACTATATAACATCGAGATATCCAAGTCCGATATAATGTTCTTGAATTCCAAATTCAATTTTCATATTACATTACACGTTTAACGGTCTCCTTCAATCAGACAAACAAAATCAACCTTACGTAACTAAATTACCCTTGGAAATAAAAAAAAGCTATTAACCCCGTTAAATTCTTTTACAGACAATTGTCAACGCCATAAACAATGTTAACATTCTTTGAGACTGCTTCTGTGACCTACTTCCTAAATGATTTTCTAATCAAATCAGGTTCTTACAGGGAGTAATTAAATTTTAATTATGACAAATTGACTTAGCGATGATAAGATCTTGGCATCACTTGCCATAAGAGGATAATTAAATGACATCTTATTAGTGATTACGGTTGTTCCTCCCACTGAGAAAACGGCTCGTAATAATTAATTTCCTAATGATATTCTAAAAGTTGCACGGCAATTACTTCTAAATCCACTCATTATGATCATAATTTAACTGCAGTTTACACATCGCTGGGTTCCACCGGCTGCAGACCGTTTTCCCCTGTATTTTGCAAACTTGATGATATCGTCAAAAATAATCCACAGTTTACAGTTAGCATGGAGTGTTTTCTTTCCTAGAGTGTAATAATGGCGCAAAAAAGGAATACACGCCTTGAAATTCTGTTAGATGATTTCATGGTTCACAAACATGATAAATCTAACTGAGAGACTCTTTTAGTGTCCATAAAGTTCAGTCACGCTATGCATGCATTAAATTGGAAACTCTGTAGCGCCTCTTTTCGACGAATACTCGAAATTATTAACTGTTGTTGTACTTTCCTTTCCCCCTTTGAGGAAATACGAATTTACCTGCAACTCATGAATTTTAGTACGAGTAATTCTACCTCCAGTCGGTAGATTACTTTTTAAACACATTGGAATGATCAGAAGGCAATTTCAAATCCATTTTTAAAAAGGCTTCCTTTTTGTAATTGGAGCAGTAATTTGTATCTTGAAAGACCGATTCTTCAAAAGATTTCAAAGAAACAGGAATAAAATTGGTAACATTTTTGACGAATTTCTTCTTCAGATATAATTAAACAATTTCAGAAAAATTAGAAGATAATACTCAAAATACTTCAAGGGATTTTATAAAAGAAGAAACTTTATAAATTTAGACTTTAGAAAATTAAATTAACATTAAAAGAATGAGGCAATTGTTATGAGAAAACATTGAAGTAATTAAGAGAATTTATGCATAAAATATTTTATGCATATTGCATAAAATATTTTACATTTTATGCATATTAATATTTAGTGATTAATTGAGAGAACTTATTATGCATAAAATATTTAAAATCTTTATTGAATGATTTGAAATTAATGTAGAACTCGAAAAAAATAATTTAGAGTATTTCAAATTTTAAACAATTCACTGAGAAAAAAGTTTTTTACATTCAAACAAAATTTGTTTAAATCAAAAATATAATTGCATTGCTATGGGGTAGAAAAACCATTTGTTTGATTCAAACCAATATTATTTGAATAAGAAAAAATTTTGTTTGCATTGAACAAAAAAATTGTAGAAGACGGAAATTCAATAAACCGATACCGAATCAAGAAAAAGAGGTTAAAAATGATTAATTTAACTTAAAAATAATTTTTCTGAGTGAATTCTATAGACAAATCTTCAAAGAATTTTGAAGGCTTTATAATTTAGAGTTTAGATGCCTCGATTTTTAAGGTTTTAATTTAAAAATATGAAAGCTTTTAAATTCACAGTTGGAACTTTGGAACTTTCAAATGTTATTTAAATCAATGATTTCAAATGAATTCCATTTACTTTTATAGCTTACAACATCCAAATGCTTTTATCCAAAAATCCAAAAACTTTGAAGTTTCTAAAATTTAAATATGTACTTTGATAATATTTCAAAATTCTCAAACTGTATTTTTATCACAAACTTACAAATTTTAAAACAATTTTTTTAATTTGAAATAATTGAATAATAATTGAAAATAATAATAATAAAGTAATAAAAATAATAATTGAAAAATAATTTGAAGATTCGAAATAAATCTGCTAGATGCTCTAGAAACATTTTAAACTTGATATCAACGATCCAGAAATTTGAAAAAAAATAAAATAAAAAAATTGAAGCAAGAGACTAGAAATTTAAAACAAAAATAACAGAATCTAGTAATCTGAATTAAATAAAATTTGCAGTAAGATGTAATCTAAAATAAATCTATATTCGATGTCTAAACTCTGAATGCCGGAATAAAACTTTTCTGTTCAGAAATTATTCAGTTACCAATTAGATCCCTCGACTAATAAAAGTTACTTAATCTTCGACATTGTATTCAGACAAGTGCGATTCGCATTTTCATGTTAGATATAATCTCCTCTCAGGCGGGGATAAAAAAGGTTTGTCATTCGCTAGAATTTCAAAAGTTCACGTAGCTGAAAGATTACGAGTGTCTTCTTTCCCATTCGGATTTGAATCTGCCATTGTTCAGAGGGACTTCCGCTGAGAATCGGAACGCGATTTGCGATTGATATTAACGACGAAAGTGTTGCGAGCAACGGTTGCATAATTTTTATGCGTAGAGCCTTGCTCGCTCCAAAAGCAGTAAACGACGTACTCCAAGTCTGCATGATGGCACGAAAGAAAATATTTGCAAGAGCAGTGAATGGCAAGCACAAGATTTACTGGACCCACATTCCAACTTGAGATCCTTTCACGAAACATTTTCCAATCAAAAAAGTCTTCACTTAACGAACCATCGCTTCATCGAAAAACTTCCAAGCTCTCAAACGTCATTCCTTGGAAAAAAAAACTCTTTCCAAACTATAAACATCTGAAACTTAAATTATAAACTTTATTACAAATTCATGAAGAAGAAATAGATGTAAATATATTAGAACAAATTTCTTTCACAATTTCTAAGAATAGAAATTGTTACAGATATTTCTAGAAGTTTTTTTTATTCTGACATAGATATTCTACAAACCATTGGATACTTGGAAGACTTTTAACTCGAAGTTTTCGTGAGTCTCTAGAATTTCTTGTTCAAACTGTTTCGTGAAAAACACTCAATACTCTTGCAAATGACTTCTCTCATCCAAGTTTTGACATTTTTTCCATACAGTGGCTTTTGGCAAAAAATTTTTCTCTGACGTATGCACGAAGCCAGGATCGATCGGCACACGAGGCAGAGTAAGAAATAATAAGAGAAGAGAGTGGTGGGTGACAAAACAAAAAAATTGCTCACCCAACTGCTTCGACGCATATTGCTGTAGTAGACGCGTCCGTTTCTTCTCATAACCCTTTTGCGTTATGTCCCCTGAAACACATAAAGGCAAAAATGAGAACGTTGTGAGGCTCGAATCCATCGAGCGACTTTGCATATTCACAAACAGCTGAGAGAAAAGAATTATTAGTGAAAAAAACTTTTCCAGTCTGCATGCAGAATTAATGAGGTCGTGATGAAAAACAAGGCAATCGTTGCTTCCTCTGCAAACTGGAAAAGCTGTTGTTCCAAGGTAATCCAGCATGGAATTCACACCCAGGAATTATATATCAATTCTGTTTTTAAGGCTTGTTATTTATTCTGAAAAACTGCTTACGTTAATGGCTAGAATCAAGAAGAGCGAGAAATGTGCATAAAAAAATGTAAATGCTCATTCAAGTTTGACTTTTAATTTGAGGGCTTTCATTTAGAAGTCTTCAAATTTGATGCTTAGGGAAAATTGGGCGTAATCATCACTTTTTTTTGGAGGTAAAAGGTAAAAAATAAATTTTTCCAGGCATAATTTTTTAATTATTACCATAAACTTTGATGGAAAAAATCTTTTCTTGAACCTGTACGATAGAAATGATTTACGCAATTATAAATTAACCATATAAAATGTTTATTACGCGATTTATGAAATTCTTGAGTTTAACTAACTGCATTTATCTGTATGAGCTCAAAAAACTATTTTTTAAGGAAATATTCTCGAAGCAGAACTAGGAGTTTTCTACTAAGTCGTTTATCAAGTGCTTTAGTAACCGTTGTTACTGATCTTTAATAAAAAATTACTATTTTACAGCAAAAAATTACAAATTCATTTAGTAACCTAACTAAACTAATTAATAAGCATTACTAAGTGAATCAGTAGTATTCTACTAAATAAACTTACTAAAGAAATTGATAAACGACTTCTCTTGATTTCATTCAGGGTTGCTACAAAATTCCCTGACTTTTTCCTGACCAATTTTTCATTTTCCCTGACCGTTATCGGTCGTTATAATTATATAATTCCGGGGTCACAGTGGTTTAGCAGTTTGGTTCAATTTTAGGGAAAATGAGGGATTTCTTTTTTTATTATAAATAATTAGGGATAAAAAGGAGGGAAGTTCTTTGCTTTTAAAAATACGAAGGAAGCTGCAATTCTCTAGAATCTTACAAAAATCGTCAGAAATCTTAGATTCCTGTCTAGAATCTAATAAAACACTCTTCAAATTTCTAAACTTTCAGAATCTTTGGAATGCTCTTGAATTTTCGAAAATCCTTCATGACTTCTGGAGTTTTCAACAAACTTTTAAAATCTTTTAGAATATTTTTATTTTCCATAAGCCAGTTGTAGATTCATTAAGTCTTTCGAAATCCCAAAAAATTCTTTACAATCTAGATTTTTGAGTCTACAGAATTTTAGGAAGATTCTGAAAGCAGTCTAGAAGATTATTAGGTCTTTAATTATTAGATAGATAGATTATTAGATTATTAGAGTCTTTTCTGTAGACTTGAGAGAGTTCTAAAGGATTCTGCAGAATTCTAGAAATTCTAATGCACTTCAGAATAATGAGATTAAAGTTCTGAACGTGTTCAAATGAATGAAATTTGTTCCATTTCATTTCAAAACTCAAATCTAGAATATTTTGGAAAATTTGTACGGATTTCAGATAAGTTTTGAAGATTCGAAAAAATTTGAGAGAATTTCAGTACTCTTTTGTAGACTTTGGATAATTCTAAAAGATTCTGTAGAAAATTGTAGAAGGTTACGAAAGTATTCAGAAAATTTTAGAAGATTCTGGAAAAGTCTAGTACCTATATGTTGTAGAATATTGAATAATCTTGGGATATTATTTTAAAAGATTATTATAGGAGAACCCAGAAGATTCTAGAAGTTTAAAATATTTTGGAGAATTTTTAATGATTTTAAATCAGTTTTAAAGATTCTGGAGGATTTTAAGAGATTTTAGGAGACTTTAATAGATTTTGAAAATTTGGAAATCATAGAAAATTGAAGAGAACATTAAAAGAGTTTTCGAAAGTCACAAGTTTTTTTATTTCTCATATTTCTTGAAAAATTATTGGGAAATTTTAATATAAAAAGGAATGAAACTCTAAAAAAAGTGATTTTAGGAGATGGAGAATAATAGGGGAAAGGGCGAAAAGGGAAATACATAGGGTATTGACTGCGATCCCTGATTTTGTAATATTATAATTATATAATTATAATAATTGTTAAATTACAATCAACCGAATCCATTTCAAATCAGGCAGGCAGTGCAACTTCAGGTCGCAGAATCGGTCGTCTATAAAATATGTCGTTTTTCAAAGGAAATTAGAAGACACGTATTTTACCGTTTCGAGGAAAAATAGATTTTCACGAAGTTATGAGTATTTGAATATTACGATTCTTTTCTTAAAAAAGTACAACGTTTTTCATTAAACTTTTATAACTTTAGACTCAATTAAGATATTTGAGTTTTATTTCCTGATTCTAGTGAGGTTTAATCGTTTATAATATTGGATGTTAATTTTAGCTTTAGGGTCAGAATAAATAATTCAACTAATTTTTGATTGAATCAAACGTTTCGACGCACAATAGTGGTCCTCATCAGTGGTTAATGTTTATTATGGAAAAAAACATTTACAAAAAATGATATTATCAGGGACGCAGTGTACGAGTGTAGTTTAAATTAAGAAATTATTTCAAATATGGTTTAGTACAGTCTTAAATATCTTTGGTAATGCTTGCACAAAATGAAAAATGTGTGTTGTCCTTACAATAATTAGGCAAAATAATAAAATTTGTAATATAATCTAAAAGTGTACGTTCTCCTTACAATAATTGGACAAAATAATAAAATTTGTGATATAAAAAAGGGTCTAGTACAGTCTTAAGTATTAAAAACTTTGGTAACTTTGGTACAGTTCTCAGAAATTGAAAAATGTATTGTCCTTACAATAGTTGGATGAATTTATTTGTTATATGCAGAAAATAAAATTTATAATGCAATATAATGTAGTGGTAAATATGAGATTGTATCCAAATTTGAAATTCGATTTGTAATTAATGAGATTTTTGTCAAATAAATCTGTGGAAATTGGTAAATGCGTATGCATTCTGACAGAATGAATTATTGTGGAGCGGTTCTGTTTGGACATCTATTTCGTTTGAAAGGCATGAAAACTGATTCCTTGGTTAGTGTTCTTTAATGCGATAAGCGGAAAAAGTTTTTTCTCCGTAGAGTTTTGTAAGCAGAGGAAGGGACGACTATAAAAAGTGAGAGAAACCTCTCTTCGATACATACACTGTTAAAAGAAAGTTATTTGTTGTCGATTTTAATTTTATTTTACTAAGTAATCCTGTTAATAATCTTGTAATTGGAAACAATTTTTTGATCTTAAAAAATGTTTACAAAAATTTTCTTTTCATTATTTTTCTATTTGGGTGAACTTATTTGTTATAAGCAACAAATAAAATTTATATTGTTTGCAATTTTGTAAGAGGTGAGGAGTGTAAAAAAAAGGAAAGAGAGGAAGAAATTTCTTAATGATAATAATGTATGCTGTATTTTATACTGAACGTTAAAATTTGCTGTTTTCTAAATGAGGGAAATAAAATGTTGACAAGTTCTCCGTGTCTGTCCTTTGATTGATTGCTGACTATCTGAACCATTTCTAAACTAATTCTTTTATTGTAGTTTTCTGTTTTTTCTAAAATTGTGTTTTTAAAATCAAAACGATGGTCTTCTTTCCACGCGTGTTTTGTCATTGCTGTCCATTTGTTTGGGGGTTTGTAAATGTCTTTTGCGTGTTCTGTTATGCGTGCATGTAGCGGTCGTTTTGTGGTGTTTATGCATACTGCCTCACAGTCAATGCAGGGGGTGCTGTAGACAACATTTGACGTTTTTTCTTGCGGAATTAGGTCCTTTTTTAATTTGAAAATTGGTCTAAGGTCATTAACATTACAGAAGGTTATTTTAATGTTAAAGAGTTTGAGAATGCTAGACATTTTTTCTGGCAAACGAGGCTTATTGTCCTCTTTCCAAATCCGTCAGAAAACTAAACAAATATTGAAAATTCATAAAATGGCGACGGTTTTTCTGAAAAAATTAGAAGATTTTTTTCTCAAAAAACCCCACCTTGTTTTTTGCCCAAATTTTTTTGCTAAATTGGTACTCACATGATGAAGAAAATAGATAAGTTTCATGCGAGCTAAACTACTTTTGTAAACAGGAGAATTTTTTGTAATGAAATCGACTTTTCGAATTTTTCTCACAACTGACGGCAAGAGCGGAAAAATTTCAACAAAAAAGTTTGATGCTTTAAAAAATTTCTACGCAAAAGACCTCTTACTCTTTTATGATATCTTGCATCGTTTGTGAGAAAAATTCGAAAATGTGATTTTGTAAAAACAGAAATTGTCTAGAACTCAAAAATGGTTTGTCCAACATAAAACTCGATGGAGTTTTAATTTAATTTTAATTTATGTAAACATAAATTTTTTTAAAATATTTGAAAAAATTAAAAAGCTGGGTTTTTCAATATTCTCAATCTTATTTTTTAAATTGAATTCTGCAAACATAAAATGGCAATTTCATTTGAAAAACCCATCTTTTTAATTTTATCAAATATTTTTTAAAAATTTATGTTTACATCAGGAAACCACCCAGCGAGTTTTATGTTGGTTAAACCATTTTTGAGTCCAAGAGAATTTCTTTTTTTTACAAAAACACATTTTCGAATTTTTCTCACAAACGATGCAAGATATCATAAAAGAGTAAGAGGTCTTTTACGTAGAATTTTCTTAAAGCATCAAACCTTTTTGTTGATATTTTTCGTATGTGCTGTCAGTTGTGAGAAAAATTCGAAAAGTCGATTTCATTACAAAAAATTCTCCTATTTACAAAAGTAGTTTAGTCCGCATGAAACTTACCTATTTTCTTCATCATATGAGTATCAATTTGGTAAAAAAAATTTGGGCAAAAACAAAGTGGGGTTTTTGAGAAAATCGACTTTTAATTTTTTTTAGAAAACCCGTCGTCATTTTGCGAATTTTCAATATTTTTTTAATTTCCTGGCGGATTTTGAAAGAGGCCAATAAACCTCACCATAATCAGGAAAGAAAACTGGAATATCTTAATTGAGTCTAAAGTTATGAAAGTTTAAAAAAGAAAAATGTTTTTTTTTAAAAGAAGTTTAAAATTCAAATAATCATAACTTCGTGAAAATATACTTTTTCTCAAAAAAAAAAAAAATACGTATCTTCTTGTTTCCTTTTAAAAACAACATATTTCATAGATGATCGATTCTGTGACTTGAAGTTGCACAGCCTGCCTGACTTGAAATGGATTCCATCAATTATAACTCATCGAGATATAATTATAATTTGTTAAATCAAAAAAAATCTCTGACTCTTTGAAGGTTTTTCCAGACTTTCCCTGACCAATTTTAAATTCCCTGACTTTCAAGAATTCTTTGATGACCTTTAACAACTCTGTCATTCGAAGAAAACTACTAATTCAAATGTAGAGAAATAAGAATTCCAGGACTATGAATGAAATTCAAAGACTTTTCCAGGTTTTTACAGGAAAAAAAGAATCAAAGACTTTTCCAGGTTTTTAAGGATTTTCAGGACGCTAGACACCCTGAAGATAATTTAATAATTGAAACTTGGTTTTTTCATAAATTAAATTATTGAATTTTAAAAAAAATTGTAGATAAATGGAGGTATTTGGATATTTTAATAAGATAGCTTTGGAATATAACTTGTTTTCTTTTTCAAAAATGAAACTGATCCTGGACCAATTATGGAAAAACGAAAGATTGTGGTATTTCGTTATTTCCATGACGATTGACGATATTGATTTTATTGGTTGTTTTATTGGCTTTTCGAGAACCTTGATGTCTATGATTTTGGATTGTTATGTAAATCATTATTATAAGATTTTACTGACAGTAACATTAATTTGTGTCTTGAATTATTAGTAAACGGAAGGATCGAAAAGTCACTGAATTGTATGTCAGAGTTTTTTTGTTGTTTTAATGTTATTGACCTATTGCATCAATGAATTCGGAAGATTTGTTAGGAAGCTACCAAATTAGGAAATCGACATATTTCAAAAGAAACATAATGAAACTTAATTATTAAAAGGAACTTAGAACCTAAAATTATCTCAATTAAAACAAGAATTAAAATTGTGGAGAAATATCAGAGATGAATAAAGATCTAGTGATGATTATAAGTGAGTGGTAATTCCGAGAGGCTAAAGTGTTGAAACCGTAATTTAACTCCTATTTTGATGAACAAGTAATAACGAGGAATGTTTGCTACGAGCGCGAACCATAAATCCGAAGAGTTGGTTACTTATCATTTTCTTTTTAGCTTCACATACGCTTTTAGTTTGCTTTCCAATCTCACGATCGGTTCATCCTTACCCTCATACGTCGGTTTGTAACAACCAGCATTGATTCGAGACATTGCCAGAGTTACCATCCATAACTCTAACACGCGATCCCTCACAGGTTACAGTTACAACTATCTTTCATACACACACCACGAAAATATTCTACAATCTAGAATATAAGCTTAAGGGCTTGTTGATCTATCTATTGATAAGTTTAACTGACAGTTATGTAGAAGTAGTAATGCATTCGTCGTAAAGCATCCTAATCAGAAAACTCTATGGTTGGTCCAACGTGTTATTACTTATGCAGTCAGTGTATTTGCCATTTATTTTATTTATGGTCAAGATAGCTAGATTATACACTTTCTCGTCAACTGGCGGCTTCATTTTTAAATCTTTTGATAAGCTGTTAAGTGAAATCAGAAAATCTAGATCATGATTTTGTTCCAGATTCATAGGCACTCAATGGAGTTTGATAGAATTAATCCAATAGGACGCAGTGAAAATGAAAAATTCATCAAATTATTTTTTTTTAATAGCAAAACAAGTTGGCCTTCCAAAGAAGTCAAAATAAAAATTTAAAAACAGCTTAATTACATGACCTATAAATTTGAAAGCCTCGAAATGAAAAGGGCAATCTCGAGGCCAGTTTCCACATTATATTCCACAAAATAAATTGTTCTTCAAAAACGAATTTCCAATTTTTTACCTAATATTATTATGAAATCAATAGTCTTGTGTAAAAAGGATTTTAAAAAGAGCTTCTTGTTTGAACTTTAAAGGGTAAATTTGCTCAAGCTACTTGCTTTTGAGTTCTATTTACATCATAATTATAAAATTACTGAATACGTTGGCATTTTATGAAATGCCACGATATATTACATGGGTTTATAAATATATTTCAATGTTCGAAGGGGAAAATGGTAGAAGACGGAAATTCAATAAACCGATACTGAATACCATGACAGGTACAGAAATAGAATCAATTAATTTTGTAAATTATTGAAACTTCAGATGTGGAATTGAATAATTTTTCAGATACACCCTCTTTCAGGAAACTATATTTTTTCTACATGTCGATAATTCAAATTGAACTTGTAGATCAGATCAGAAAGAAATTCGATAAAGCTTTGACTATTCTATATACGAATTTCGAAAAAATATCGATAAGACTCATCATAAATCAAATTCTTTGTTCGAACAGAAAAAATTAATGTTTTTTCCTATAGTTTCTATGTGTGTGTTTGTGTTTTCTATATATTATGTAATGGTAGCAGTTTTCTGGCACTTAATAAGTACGTTTCATTAATTTTGCAGTCTTGTTAGATTTATTTTGAATCAAATTGAAAATCAAATACCCAACTTCATGGGCAATTCTGCCGTCCAAAGTAAAAAGATACGTGACTTTGTGGTTTAGGGTTATTCTCTTAAACCTAGCAATAAAAAAGTCAACCTAAGCAACAATGTCACTCATGTATCTTTTTACTTTGGACGGCAGAATTGTGTAGTAAAAATTGTCAATAAAAAAACAATTCTGTTCTGAAATGCTGACATTATGCAAAAAATACCTTCATAAGTTGAGCAATTATTATTGTTTGCTTCTGTTATGCGTAGAAAATGACGGTTTCAAGGTTAAAAATATTTTCTTACATAAATGTAGAACTCCAGTGGTATTTATAACCTTAATGCCATTCGAAGCAATTTTTTCTAGTATCAGTTGAGTTTCTTTAAAGGCCACTAATTATAAATTTAAAGTTAATTTATCTATTTTTTAAATTTAAAAATAAAATTTTAAATTAAAAACATAAATATTTAATTTAATTTAAAATTTTGTATTGTTAATATTATGCTTAATATTATTTTTAGACGTTCTAATCGATTAAAAACGAAAAAAGTAATAAAAAATATTATTTAAAAGAAATAAAATAAAAAAATATGCTTTTTTGAAATTTCCTAATCCTAAAAACTAATTTGGTTCAAATTTCAACAGTTTTAACAATTTTTTCTACATTCCAAAAAATCTGATTGAATTCATTTAATTCCCATCCCAATTTCTGCGAGTTTTATGCTAAATCAAATCGTTTAAAATTCATGAAATGTTACGAAACCTATTGTATCTCTTCTCTTTCAACCCAGAAGCGTATCAAATCCAAATTTTACCTTTACAAGAATAGTAAGCAAATAATCATCGAAGCTCAGCTAATTTTCATAAATCGCATTTAATTTCCAGAACCGTACTGAAATATTTAAAACAGAGAAGACTCTTCCAAGAAGCAGAACACTCGTCATGGCTGGTGAACCACAAGAAAATTTAACCATAAACTAGCACACGATATCTCTAGAGACATCTCAAATCCAAGAAGGACATCTTATTTCCAATCCCACCAATTAAAGAAAAAACAAAAGCATCATTCAAAATGATAAAAAGTTAAGAGATAAAAACTTAATTTCAGAATAATTCTCTTACTACAGGGTCGTCTCCTGAGCGAAGATCGTTTTCTCGCCAGATAAACTGGCTGACCTCTACAGTTGGCCCTTCTCAATTGTGATTTTCTTCTCAAAGGTCGTCTTCTGGGTCCACCAACTTCACCTGACCTCTTAACACTCGACCTCTGTCCCTCCAACAATAAAACCACAGAACAGCTCCTATCACTTTCGCTGCTCTCACCATCCACATCCCTCGAGTTTTCTTTTTTATCCACAAAAAGCACCACTTCTGTTTCGCTCTCACTCGAAGACAAGCACCGGTACCTAGATCCCGCACTATTCTTGAAGGGAATTTCCATCGAGGCTTTTGCATCCTTTTTTGAAAGGAACCCTAAAAACTGACTACTGGCAAAATAGTTTCCTCCTCTTGCAGCTTTAGTTTCTGCCTTCTCTCCTCGAAACTCCTCGCAGAAGATCTTGTCTTCATTAAAATCACTAATCTTCGGAGCTACCAGTTGGCCCTCATCAGATCTCGAACTCGCACTCGAAATCAGAGAAGTTGTAGAGGAATTAATCGTCGAAGAATCCACATTTCTATTGTTCATTACAGCAGTTTGATTTTCCTGCCGATAATTTGATTTTGATCCATCTTCATTTCTTACCCTCTCATCAAAAGCTCCAGACAAGAGCAGCTTCCGGTCGTCGAACTCGTCCGAGAGGTTCGAAGACCAGTCGTTCGATCTCTCCTCGAGGTCACGTCTCTTCAGATCCTCCCCCTGTACGTGATCCTCTGGAAAATATCTGACCTCTCGCCAAACCCTGCCTTTCTGCCTTGCAGAGCGACGCCTTTCTGGAGGCACAAACCACACCGGACTCCCAGGAACTTTAGGCTTGGCTGGACTAGTCACTATCTTCTTCCTCCTAGAACAATAGGCTCTTCTCCTCGATCCATTCATCTTTCCAGATCTCCTCACAGAAGCTGCTGCTGCAGTTCGTTCAAAATATCCTTCAGTGCTGACACTTGGTGATGGCTTCGATCCTTTTTTCCTTCTGAAGAGTCCGTTCTTAGTTGTAACTGCAGCAGCTCTCAAGTCAGTTGTCAACCTTGAGATGGATAGAGAAAAACTAAACCCAGATCTACTCCCATCTCGGGACG
Organism: Euceroptres primus; assembly: GCA_037177015.1. Classification (NCBI taxonomy): domain Eukaryota; kingdom Metazoa; phylum Arthropoda; class Insecta; order Hymenoptera; family Figitidae; genus Euceroptres; species Euceroptres primus. Next base: position 3,476 of record JBAGKK010003921.1, on the reverse strand, counting down.
AATCGCTCTTGGATGCTGGATTCTTCTCCGGGGCGGAAACAGTCCTCGCGATAGAGGGTCTAGATTTCTCATCCCTTGAAGAACTCTCGGTTCCTTGCCCAGAAGAAAAAGAGTGACTCGGTATTGCAGCATCTCTCCAAACTCGACCCAATGTCACACTTACACTGCAATTACAGTCCTGAGAATATTTTTGATCCTGATACTTGGAATCTTCTTGGACTTGATCATTTTCTGCAAGGAGTATTACTTCCTGGACCTCTTCCTCTCGGTGCCTTTGCCTCTGAGATACGGGAGAATGGGGAAGATCAATCAAAACTGGAGAGAGTTCAATATTCCTTGGAGGAGGAGGAGGTGGAGGCGCCCTTCTTCTTTCGAGGTTGTTCCTCTTTGGGAGGGCTCGCTTTTTCCTAGACTCCAATTCTTTTCTTGAGTCACATTCCTTTCTTGAGTCACATTCCTTTCTTGAATCAAATTCCTTTCTTGAATCAGATTCCTTTCTTGAATCAAATTCTTTCCTTGAATCAGATTCCTTTCTTGAATCAAATTCCTTTCTTGAATCAAATTCTTTCCTTGAATCAGATTCTTTTCTTGAATCAAATTCTTTCCTTGAATCAAACTCCCTGGAAGAATGAATCGAGTCAATCTGACTTGAAGAAGAATCTATCTTCTTCTCTCTGGAGGAATAGGACGAGTCCTGATGAATCCACTCATCGTAAACAATCGTGCCATCAGGAGAATCAATTCTCTTTTCATCCTCGGTGTTCTCCAGGTCCTTCTTGTCCTCTTCAATCTCTTCTCTGCAACGCAAAAGAATCTTAGGACTACTTGAAACCTTGGACCTCGACCTGGGATCCAGAGAAGTATCTGGATCGACCACTTTCTGAAGTCTGTGTCTTCTCTTTCCTCGATCCAGATAACTCTTCCTGATCGAAATTCGCTTGAAGGACTCGCTGCGCTCGAAGGAAGGCTCGTCGCGATCCTTCCTCCGGCCGACGAGCCTCCTGAGATTCTCGAAGGAGAGGGCTCTCATGGGAGCGGATCCTCACCTCGCGAGAGCGAGACGAAAGATAAGAGAGCAGCTTTCCCGGACTCCACTCAGTCCCTGTTTACCTCAGTTCTTGATTTTTAAAAACGGGAGCTTCGCTTTGGGCGATTAAGACTCTTGAGACCACCACCTCTCTGTCCTTCGATTCGCGACCCTGAAGACTCTCGCCTCGAATTATCCTCGTTCATCCTTAAACGCTTCGTGCCAGCTCCTCGAACCAGCGCTCTCCTCTTCTTCTTCTTCTTCAACGCAGGCCTTCTTCCTCCTTTTCTCCCGCATATCTCGCACGACCCGCTCTTTTTCCAGGCAAGGTCTCCAAGCTCGAGAGATTCGAATCGGCTCCGGTTTCCGCGTCCTCAGCAGGAATCCGAGAACCTCTTCCCCCTTTTGCTTTATATTTTGCCTCTATCCTTCCCTTCAATCTTCTATCCTTTCTTTTTTTAGATGTTGCCCTTCTGTTTCAGTTCCTTCGTTTTGGTTCTCCTGGTTCCTTTTGGATTTCTCTTCTTTGATTATGATAGGTGGTGGGTGGAGAAGAAAGGCGAGGTTTCACGGCACCGCATCGCATTCCGAGCACTTTTACTCCTCGAGAGGACACTAGCGAGGCACTGAGACGCCACCTTGGACCGCGGTACCTGGTGAACGCGAATCCGTACCGTCTCGTCCTGAGCACGTAGCTACCAGGCAGGTTCGAAACACTGACTGCACCAGGCCCGACTGTGCAGGTCGATCGCGGGGAAGGCGGCCTGCGGCAAATAAAAGTCGTGACACGGGAGTAAAGGAGCTCTCAAGGAGTGGTGGCATGCCGTCCGTCCACTCTCGCCCGCGAGTCTCGGCTCCGCTCTCAGCATCCCACTCTCGCTCTCGCTCTCCTCACCTCTCCTCGCCCCACCCTAGTCCTCCTCATCGCACACGTCTACCTGTCCTTGTTACTCTGCTCGGGGTTTATTATTTTTCTCTCTTCCTCTGACTCGTTTGCTCGCATCGTTGGCTCTTTCCTTGCTGGTTCTCGCTACGATGAGGAGTTAATTCTGAAATTCTCCTGAAACTGAAATCAGGAAATGTTACCGAGAATGTTACCACTTTTGACTTTACATAAGTAACGAGAAAGATGTTTGGATTTTAAAGTTTTACTTTATGGTCGTTTATGACGAGGGAGGCTACGTAAGATGGATTGGAATGAGATTTTATTTAAAGATTAAGTGCTTTTAAATTTCAAGTGTTTGAGTTTAAGAGACTTTGAATTGGAGGATATTAAATCTCGTTTGAAAGTACTTGAAAGCAAATAACTTTGAAAGATTAAAACATTGAAACTTATTTAACTCCTAAGGAATTTAAAATCGAAAGCCTTGAAATTAGAGTCAAAAATTAAAAGCACAAGGTGAAACAATAAATGAATTTTGACCGAAAAGCCACAAAATTCATTAATTAATTACACAGCCCGACAAAATTTGTACCCAAAGACCGGACTTAGTGACCCACTGACCCCGAAGGATTTTCATGTCCTAAAAATGAATCCGTTGTCGAAATTTTTCCTATACGTCAGGATTTCGAGATATCCGGAGATATCGGAATTACCCAAAATGGAAATAAAAGATAAAAAGGAGTACTAAGCAGTTTTAAGAGAAAAAAATCGCTGTTCGTGTTATATTGTTTCAAATATGGCTGAAAATGCACATTTTTCACTTTTAGGTCAAGATATCTCAAAATCCTGACGTATATGAAAAATTTGGACAACGGATTCGTTTTTAGGACATCAAAATTCTTCGGGGTCATGTAGTCCAGTTTTTTGGTACAAAAAAAAGTTAATTTTTGTCAACTTGTGTTATTTACATTGAAACGGCCGCTGAAAAAGATTGGAAATTAAAAGAATCGAAAGTTGAAAGCCTTAAAATTGGATAGAATCAACAACTGAAATCATCCAAATTGAATGTTTAAAATTGAAACTTATTCAACTCCAAAAGAGATTAAAATTCAAAAACCTTGAAAGTGGCTAGGTTTAAAAATTGGAAGGATCAAAATTTCAAAGCCTTGAAATTAGTGAGAATCGACAATTCAAAAGGATTGAAACAATTTTTAATTGGATAGAATCAAAAATTCAAATTCAAAAAATTCAAAATCCAAATATAAGAGCCTTCAAATTGAAACTTATTCAACTACGAAATACAAATTCAAAATTTATTAGAATCAAAAAGTGCTTGAATTTAGATTCAGACTTCAATTTTCCAAATATTTGACTGAAAAGTAAACAAATAAATTATTCCAATTCAAAATTTAGAAAGGACTTCAAAATTCTAAAAAATTTTGGAGAATTTTCTATTTTTAATACCGTAAAACGGGGCAACTTCAGACATTTGGGGTAATTTCGGACAGTCCTAGATTCATCGCTTAAATTACTCAAAGTGGTTTTAATTAGGATCTGGAATCAGTT
>JBAGKK010003909.1:0-12491 GCA_037177015.1 Euceroptres primus | reverse complement strand
ATAGATGATAAAAGTTGACAATATTTCGTAAAAAACTCAAGAATAAAATAAGTAGAAGAAAGGTTGTCTCATAAAAAGAGGCCCTCAATTCTAAATCTATATGACGAGGAATAAGAAAAAGGAAACAACTTGGAAGAATCTCCATATTTTGATATAATGTTCAATATGTATTCCACATGTTAGTAATGTTGTATGTTTAGTCTCGACCTTTTTCATATCAATAATTAAACCTTAATGTTAAATTTTATTTTTTATTAAATAGTGAGTACCAGTCATTGACTAGTGCTTCACTACTTATTATAAAAAAGGTCGAGACTAAACATACAACATTACTAACATGTGGGATATTGAACATTATATCTAAATATGGGGATTCTTCCAAGGTGTTTCCTTTTTCTTTGGACAGTTATTCCTCGTCTTATAGATTTATAATTGAGGGCCTCTTTTTATGAGACAACCTTTCTTCTACTTATTTTATTCTTGAGTTTTTTTTACGAAATATTGTCAACTTTTATCATCTATTATTATTTATTTTGTTACACATTTTTTCTACGTTTTTTGTATGTTTTTTACAGATATAAGTGTTTTTTTTTTTACTGATCACGGTCCAAACAGTGACCGAAACGTTTCAAAAAGAATTATCGCATTTTTTCTTTTGACCTTCATTTCCATGACTGATGCTTCACTACTTAATATAAAAAAGGTCGAGACTCATCTTTATGAACTGTTAAATGCAAATGGACCAATAAAATATTTAAATGAATAGGTAATTAAAAGTACCAGTTTCTCAAAGCCATCTTAAATATCCTTTCTGAGAAAATTGAGGCCATCTTGAATTTAAATAAATATTTAGGAATAATTGGAGAAAGTGAAGGTAATTTTTATTTTCACATCCAAGAGAAGTCGAAGATGGAGAGGCAAACATTGACTACAGGGTTACTCACTTGCTTGATCAAACCCCAGTAACATCTTCCTTAAAGCTCGTGCCCTCCTTTCCCAGAGAGCTAGTTGTTTGTCTTCTGTACTTCCGCCACATCCTGTCAGATTGTTGTGTGGGTTTGAGAAACTGGACCTATGACTCACTGGCTCCAAAAGGGTGGTACCGCCACTTCCAGAAGTACTACCACCTAGTTCTTGAACTCTGTGTTCAGCCTCTGATAGCAAAGATGACAAATGACTTCCCAGAGACTCGGGCGACTTGACTGAAAAATTAAAATCAGAAAATCAAAAAACAAATACGAACAAATTTTTTTTCCATCACTTAATTCTATTTCTCCATTGCTTAATTATTTTTAAATCATATCAAGATAAGTTCATGAACAATAAAATTTGTAAAAGATTTTATAATATTTATAGCTTCTGGAATTGTGTTCTTGGCCTTGGAGACAAAAATTTTGAATTTTTCAATAATACCTAAAAACTTGGTTCAAAATTTATTACAGACTTAAATAATTTTGTATTATTCTACTTTATTTTTTTGTACTAGCAAAATGAATCAAAAAATATATTTCAAACCTTTCATTAATTCAATAGATGAAAAATACCTATACAAATAATTTAATTTAATTTAATAAACGACCCCGCTCAAAACATGAAGAAAAAAGGTTTTGGTGGATTTTACTGGCATTAATTTATTTTGTAGTTCATAAAAATAGAAGAAATTTGCCAAATAAGGACTTTGACCGATTAGGACTAGTTTTTTTCTGCGGGGTCCTTAAAATATATTTTAATTACACTTGATTCTAAATGAATCCTTATGCAGTAAAATTTTTTATTAATTTTCTCCTAAGCGTGAATTTAATTTGCATCAAATTTTGTTTATGTGTGAATAAATTACATTCTCCTGTACGTATGCTACGTCAGTTTTACTGACATTGCATGGTTTACCCCTCCCGCATTTCGCCCAAGCCCAAGTGCACAGTCAAATGGATATTCAGGAGACGGTTGACATTTGAGCTATGTCTATCAATTCGATTAAATTTTGCATCAAGACCGATAAAGCTTGTTTCCTGCATGTTACGTAACGCACATATACGGTAAAATAAAATAAAATCCTGCTTCTATATAACAAAATCGCTATTCAATCTTTGTGTTCGATTTGTGTTTTAAATCCCACACAGAATTTCCTGTTTTACCTCCCTCGCGAGTACAATCTTTATTTACATTTTTATACCATTTTTAAAGATGATGTCGAATGATGTGAATAAAAAATGAATTTGCACAACAGCAACAAAAAAATATTACATACCTACAATATAAACTTTACATCGGAAAATATAAATACAGATTCAGAATAAAAAGATAATCATATTCGAATATATGATATTATATATAATATATATTATATATATATGTAATAATTTCAAATTTAATTTCAATAAAAAGATAATCATTTTCGAATATATGATATTATATATATATTATATATTATATATATATTAATATATAATATATATAATAATTTCAAATTTAATTTCAATCAATGGATTTTAAGATATAGGTGCAACCTTTCGTTTTAAATATTGAGAAATTAACATAAGTGGATTTATCATGTTTAAATATTTAAAAATTAATATTAGTCATCATGTATTGTTCACTTACTTCTCAATTGATCTTTTGAACTAAAAGCAATCGAGTTACCAAATAAACACTGTAAATCTGCTTTTCACGTTTTTTTGAAATTCGAACGTGGAATTAGAAATGAACAATGGATGCGATCTTCTCTGCTAACGATTCAGAACAATGCTGAAACTATTATCGTTTAAAGTCCACTGAATAAGTCAAGGACTCTCAATAATCCTTTTATCCTTGAAGAGAATGTTCCATATCGAGTCACAGGCTCGCCATTCAATGTTCGAGAGAATTGGATATTCCAATTGCGATACAACTAATTACTGTATGGTGTGTTTCAAATGCTTGTTTTAGTGTCTCGTTATAAATCAGTAGAATGACTGACAGCTATTTTGAAATGCAATTGGCGAAACTTGAATATTTGACGATAATGAGTGGAGGAAGTATTTCGATTAGGCTGTAAACTCGGTAAATAGGGTTCAATGTGCTTTAATGTATTTATGATTTTTTTTCTTTTGTAAATTTATCACAGGCCCTGAAGGGACATGGTCGTAAGGCCGCTAGTACGGACTAGTATAACGGCCAGTCAACAATTAAAGAATTTCTAAACACAAAGGACAACATACATTCCCGACAAACACAAAAACAAGTTTAAAAACCAAAAATGGAATCTCTCTTCTTTCCTTTTCTTTTCAGGAATGATCTTCCGTTGCAGCACAAAAAGCAGCTAGCCGCTTTCTTCTTGGCAGTCCAAAAAGCTGCAAAAAGTATAGGACTATGCAGCAGGTGTTGAGTAAAACTGCTTTTTGGGCTGCAGCTAGCACCCACTTAACTCCCAGATCTTCCCCGTGGCCTAAATCACGATGGGATTATACTTTTGGATCTTTGCTGTATAGCCTTCTTGAATGTTCTTGTCAAGGGGAACCGTTTCGTCGATGTATTTATTATTATTATTATTATTATTATTCGCACCACTAGAAACTAACATTATAATGTTCGTTTATAATGACTGAAAATTAACTTCTCGATAAAATACGTTTATTGTTGTGTAATCATTTACTAAATTGGATACTCCAAAATTTTTAACAAATAATTAAATTTATTTAAAAAATTTATTTAATAAAACAGAAGAATAATTTATATGTATAAAATTGACAATAATTTCTCTTTTTTTTTCAATTTTCCAATTATCTTCTCATCGACAAAAAACAATAGAGCCAACGCGCACTATATTTTATTAGGGATTTGGTATTCTAATTGGAATCTCATTTGCTTCGATAATTCTTTTTTTAGGCAAAAGTGGGTTATTCAATCGATTTTTCCGGAAATTACGAATCGCACTTGAAATAAAGTTTTCAAAATTGAATTCAATCCACTTTATCGCTCTCGGATCCAGCTTTGCGATTTTCTATTATTCGTGGGGTTTTTATTGATATACGAATAAAAAGTGATTGGGACCTTCCATATGAAACAGAATTTGCATACGATTTTTTTAGAGATCTTGAAGCGAAATTCTTGATTTTTTTCATTTCGAATGATAAAGCATAATATGCACTCCCGACAGAAAGTTTGGGTACATTTGAATTGACCGTTTGAAAAAGCATGCTTCACTTCAATGCAGAAAATCTGTGCAGAAATTGAGTCTACGACTTTCAAACATGGACTGTTTGAAAGTTCAAAAAATTCTGCGTCGAATGCGCTTATATCTAAATCATTTTAATAAAAATGAGTCGAAAAATATTTTATTTGAAAGTCAGAGGTTTTTTCAGCAAAGTTATCATTTTGAAATCTTACGTTCAACTCTTCGCCAAATCTAGAAAAGTGTTCCCAAAAAATTGGCAAAATCATAAAAGCAAGAATAAATCCTACTCTTTAAAATTAAATCTAGACCAAGAAAATAAATAAATATTCAATAATTGTCGAGTATGTAATCATAAAAAATATTTACTCATGCAATAGAAATTTTTCGGAAATCAAAAGTTCAAGATTCATCGATCACGTTCAATTGAATCGCCGCATCGTAGATGGGAGTATAAAATTTCTTGGTCCGAGCGCAATGATCTCTCACCGTTTTTGTAAATTTTTGTGAACTTTGACTGCTGGAAATTTATTTGGAGTACTTAATTTGCTTGGATAATATCAAAAAATATTTTTAAAATTGTAAAGTTTACATTGTCAGGATCCGTTTGCGTTCGGACCAAGAAATTTTATATCTCCTTCTACGATGCGGCGGTTCAATTGTCATCGTGGTTAACCCAAAACGGTGCTCCCTTGCAGGGAGTATATGCGACGATGACAATTAAACGCGATGAACGAATCTTGAACTTTTGGTTTCCGAAAAATTTCTATTACACAAGTAAATATTTTTTATGATTGCTCGTCAATTATTGAATATTTATTTTCTTGGTCTAGATTTAAAAAGTAGGATTTACTCTTGATTTTATAATTTTGCCAAATTTTTGGGAACACTTTTCTAGATTTGGCGAAGAGATGAACGTAAGATTTCAAAATGATAACTTTGCTGAAAAAACCTCTGACTTTCAAATAAAATATTTTTCGACTCATTTTTATTAAAATGATTTAGATATAAGCGCATTCGACGCAGAATTTTCTGAACTTTCAAACAGTCATGTTTGAAAGTCGTAGACTCAATTTCTGCACAGATTTTCTGCATTGAAATAAAGCATGCTTTTTCAAACAGTCAATCCAAATGTACCCAAACTTTCTATCAGGAGTGTAATTTTTTTAGAAATTGATAGAAAATAATACTCACACTGGTTGCCTTCTTGTGCACCAAATGTTACCAACATTTTTGCCAAGGGTCTGTTATTGCTCAAGACTGCCACGTCCAGTGGAGACAAACCGTCACTATTTACACTGAAAATAAGAAGGAAGAAAAATTAAAAATGCAGCAATCTATCTTAGTTACCTAACAAAATTTATAATAAATTAAAGACTAAAATATTGCTAACATTATATATTGAAAACAAATTCTAGTTTGAGCAACAATTTTTTTGTGTTAAAATTTATATTCTTGCTACATGAAACTATTCGCGTATAAAAAAGTCCCTGTCATTTTGGCACTCAATTAAACAAATTTTCAAAATTTCAAACTCTCCGGCACCACTAAAACTGTTAGAAAACATTTGAAAAAATTCCAGGGAGTTTCTGTCGCTAAAAGGAAAAATTTGAATAAGTAGCAATTTGGAAAATTCTACTTTTCATTTTTAAGCGCCACCCTATTAACTACAAAGGTTAAATTCAGAATAAATAAGATTGTTTTCGGGATGGAATAACTGGTCATATGTCATTCTGGTTTATGATGAAATGAAGCTTTATGCCGGACATAGGTTTAATGTCCATTTTCCGCGAGATACACATCCAACTGCTCTTGGCCATTAATGAATTTCCGCCTACAAATTGCCCGATACGTGGGCAGAATTCGTAAGCTTGAGAGCCTGTGAGATCCTTACTGATATGGATGTGTTTACATCAAGAAATGGAATCTGATAGAATCGATATATAGAATTCGATTGATTTTATCTAGGTAATTTCATTTACATTTTATTAGGTCAATATATACCTCAGATTTCCTTTCCACAATCAGTGACAATCAATTCGCATGAAAATTGGATGGTTTTATGATCAACATCTTATTCTTGATATATTTTACAGAAGTTTCCAATATTTTTATTATTTTAAGAGATAATTAATTATTTTATTTCTGTTTAATTCAGACAACATTGGCAATAACTCCTGACATACTAAATCTGTTGAAAAATCTGTAAAATAATAATCAGTGAGACAAGATTTTAAATGAATTTCTGAAATCGCAAAACACCTTTAGATTAGAACCTGTTTTACACCTATGTAGATATAATTTAAGTAAAAGTGGTTTTAAATATTTAAACTCTTCGGGACAGGAAGCTCGTCGCAACCAGTAAACTGTGGTTGTGAACTACGTACTCAAAACTAACTTATCCGATGGTCTTCGGTTATTAATTAAAATAGATTTACGAAGATTTTAACACATTCAACAGTAAATTAATCAATTCAGATCTAAATTAATTAAATTATTCAATTTCTCCATTTTTTCCAGCTCGTTTGTTCAACCCTGAAAAATTAGTACGTTATTCAATGAACAAAAAAAAATTAGTTTACTGCAAAAAATCATTCAATGCAGTTTGTTTGTATAATTTGTAGATAAAATAATATTATTTATTGTTTTTAAAAGTAAAAATACTTTGAAATCCAATTGGTTCGAATTTAATTTAGTTTCAGAGATATCGATTTTTAAAAAGTTATACTTATGCGAATTCCCTGAAATTCTACAGAACGTAACACTGTACCTGTCGTGTCGAATTAAATACAAACAAAAAATGTTAACCATTCATGTACCATGTTTAAGCAATTTCTTTTAAAACATTTATCTGTAAAAGTTTTTTAATCTGAGACGTTTTCATCCGTAATGATGAGAAATGCCAGAGCTTGCAAACTCTTCAACTTCACACTGTAGTTATGAATTTTTATTAAAAGTTGACGCTTGAGAACTTTCTATATCAATCTTCAAATTCAGAAATTGCCACTTTTAGTGGTTTCGAGTTTTTTTTTTTTATTTTAAAATGTAATTCCATTTCTGATTGCCTTTGTTAACAGCTTATAACTCTCTTAACTAAAAGTTTAATCCCTGATAATGTTCACATCCCGAAGAACTGAGAGAAAATTCCATCCAACATTGTCGATTTGTTTTATAAAAGTTTTCCTCGGTGAACTTTAGCTCTAGGTAGAATTCGAAATACTTTAAGGTGGATACAGATACAGTTGCAACTTTTTATATCTATGTGAGAACTTTTTCAAAGGTGAGATTCGAGTTGGGAGAATCACGTAGATGTAATCGAGTCTCTTCAATGCCCGAGCAACTAAAACTTCCAAGTGTTGTTTCAAAAGAATAGTCGATTCCAATAAAGGGCAACTTACAAAGAGATATATATGGTATGATTTTGATAAAACGTGGTAGCATTTGACTTCGAGCAAATCGTTTTCGAGTCTGTCTCTTAATTACAGTACTTTACTGATTCTTCTAAATTTGTAAATCTCAAAACTGGCTTTTAAGATCCTTCCCAGAATATCACTTTCATAAATCAATTATAGGCATAGCAATACAGATGTGGATTACAGAATAAAAAATTTTAAAATTGATCATATGTTTAAAAAATTTATGACTTACCTGTTGACATCCACATCAGTTGACTCCAAAATAGTCCTTGCCTTGTCTAGATGACCGTGTTCAACAGCTGCAAACAAAGCTGCAAAGCAAATTATAAAAAACATTAATAAAAATGCAGAAAAACATTGAATATAATATATTATATATCATCATCATCATTAGCATATATAATTGTCATGTTACTTAAGAAACTTTTCATTTCCTCAATGTCAGGTTTTTAAGTTGAATTAGGATTAAATAATTTAAATTAAATAATCATTTGTAAAAGTTATGATGTAAAAAAATGCAAATGAAAGAAACTGCAGAAAAATAAACAAAATTATTAAAAGAAAACAAAAATGAAAAAATGTACCATGCAAGTGAATATTCAGGGAAGGTTGTGCTGTGAGAGGGTTGATGTGAATCGACGACAAGTTGTTCAGGTGATGATGTTGTTGCTGCTGATTTTTCTTTTTTCCAAAGCCCTCAAGGAACTCCATCCCTTGTTGCGATCGCAGGTCTGTGTGAAAAACGGATCAAAATAAAACTTTTAAAAACAGAAAATAAATGAAAAAGCTATAGGTAGATAAATGAAGAAGATAACTTAGAAAAATATAAATAAATAAATAAAATGGAACTCTGAAAATAGTGGAATATATTTGGAAAATTCTTTTCTAAACGGTGGAGATTTAATTAGATAATAAATTTTACTCTTTTTTTCTAACAAGACTCGAAGATCGGAATTTAACTCTTCGAAGGTGACAGACCCCTCCGTAAATCATGCCATTCTGACATATTCTACCGTAAATCACGTATAACTTATGTGGCAGATAATTAGCTAAGGAATGTAAAAAGGATAAAGATAAAGATTTTCTATATCCATATGATACCGGATATAGTTTTTTACTTTTCTTGTGATTTTTTGTGTTCACAAGAAATAATAACTAATTATATTGATAGAAATTTGTATATTTGAATCTATTTATCAGAATTTTTCACTTTCTAGAGTTGATGAGTTTCTCAAAATTCATATTTTCCTGAATCTGAGTTTATCGTCTGAATATTGGAAGAAGCAGAATCGAAGGGAAATCTTGTGAAAACAAAATCTGAGGAATGTAAAATGTCAAAAAATATTGAACAGGTTTCCAAGAATCAAATAAGAATATATATTTTTCTTAAATGTTTTCCGAGAAATACAGATTTTTTAGGAAATTTTCAATATAAGAGATTTAAATATAAATACTTTTTTTTGCAACTCTATATATATATATATATATATATATATATATATATATATATATTCATATATATTCCCAAAATCTTTTTAAATTTCACGTGGTGGTATATAAATGAAAGTCACCTTTGAGTTTTTCAGGAATCATACATTATTCATAAAGCGATTTTAGAGAAATTTATTTTTCGTATTCAAATTTTTTTATGTATTTGTATAAGGATATAAAGGCTGGAAATAATATGTTGGCTTCTGATCTATTTAAATCGTTTTAAGGGCTTGTACTAAACAGTGACATCATGAAGTCTTTAGTAAAATTTATAAAATTCTAAAAAGTTACACAAGTTTCTTCAAGTTCCTGGGATATACTAAAAAAAATTTCTGGAAGAAGTTGTAAGATTCTGGAACAATCTAGAAAATACTATAATTCTGTAATTTAATCGTAAAAATCATTAAGTTTAGCATACAGCCTTAATAAATTAATAAATTCGAGAAACCAACAAAGAATAAAAATTGTTCAAATCAGTCGTTTGTTCTAATTTTGGTTTTATGTACAAGGATGAACTTTTTTTTTTATATTGTACAGCTCATGAGCATCCTTCCAGGTGGAAAAATTCTATAGAATTTATGTAGAATGCAATCTACATGCAGATCCTCACAAGAATTCTACTCAAATTTCTATAGAGACTTCACAAGAATTCTACAAGAATTCTAGTACAATTTCTATAGAATTTTATATGTATAGAATTTCAATATTATCGAATTCTTGTGAGGGCTCTAAAGAAATGTTAGTAAAATTCTTGTGAGAATTCTATAGAATGCATTCTACGTAAATTCTACAGAATTTTTCCATCTGGACTGTGATTTTGATAATCCGAGATGTAAATTTTTTTCTTCTGAAAATCGCACAAAAGCTGTCAGACTTCTGCATTAAACCAGCCCAAGGTGAAATTATTTTGACAATGCTGTAAGAAAATGTTGTAAAGATAATATGTTATTTCATATTTTTTATTTCATATTTTCATATTTTTCATACATATATCTTCTAAAATTGTACATAACTCATTTAGAAAATAATTTACATTTATTTATGTTCTTGGGCTCATTTTACAGATAAAATTCCATGAATTTCATGAATGTAAGAGGAGTTTTTGAACTGACAAAAACTCTTCACCTTGGGCTTATATAATACAGAATTTTGTTAGCTTTCAGGTATATTGCGGAAAAAATTTCATCCTCTTACATTATCAAAATTAAAATACACTCGAATCCCGGTTTACTATATCCCGGTTTACGATGTTCTTAGAATTTCGTTCGGTGGTACTCCGTATTTGCGCAGGTCGGAGGGTAGAGGGGGATTACGGTCGTAGAGTAGTAGTCAAGCAGTACCGCAGCAACAGAGCGAGCAGTATCAATTCGCCTTTTACATTTACTTTCGAAAACACGTTGAAAATTCTTTTTTCATTAATTTTTCATCGTCATTTAGGAAATTTCATCCTTTAAGGTAAAAAAATTTACATGCGTACATAATTCAGTTACATAATTTATATTATTCCTACATAATTCATATTATTCCGACTGAAAGTGGTTCTTACAGACCTGACTGTTTGTGTTCAGAGACGCTCAAGTACTATCCCGGTTTTCGATGGGCAACGACCAAAACCCATATTAAACCGGGATTCGAGTGTAAATATGCACCTCACGAAAAAAAGATGGCCTCGTATTTTCCGCCAGTAGTGCAATGAATAGAGACACGTTTTTAATTAAAGTTCTCAACTGAAGTAGAAAATGTCAAAGAGGCTGATCTCCACTTCACGTGAAGATAAGGACCTACTTGATCCCGAAGTGGTTGTCACCAAAACACGGTCATGGATGATGGACTCCAGGTCCTTGGTCTCTTGTGCGACCTTTTTCCAACTGGTCTTCTTAACTCGGAAGCTGCTTCGACCTCCGTTCCAGAAGTTAGCGATATTATCGACTGTCCTCGGTCTCAAGAACTTGGACGAGTTTGCCGTAACTTTTTTACAATGAGGTTCCTCAACTTCACGAGATTCACATCGAGTGTCGAAGTCAGCCTCATCAAGTTTATTCCTCGCGCTCCTCAAAGCGACCCCATTGATTGAAGGTCCGTTCTCCTCGTCGCCTATTCTCCGATAATTATCGTACTTTGCTTCACTATTCTTTCTACACTCTTCCCTCGCTTGGCAACAGTTTTTCGAGTTTTTATTGCGCTTCGAATTACATCTGGTAACATCGTTATCCACCAAAAGACTCTCGTTATCTCTTTCGGAGTCTACCACAATAGTGAGCACTTGCGCCTTTTTTAATTCTAAATTTTTCATCTCAGAAAAATTCTCTTCACCAGAACATTCCTTGGTGGACTTTTCAACGTCATCCAGGTCTCCAGGTTGTACTTCGAAAAGAAAGTTGGAGACTGAGGAATCGATTGAACTGTCTAAACAGAAAGTAGGATTCTCGTAGGAGTTGTATTCTCCAGCTGGATGAATTGGATACACCCTTTTTCCCGATATCTTCTCCGCATCCTGAGGATGAACCTCTCGAAGACGCTCGCTGCTAGCAGATTTACTAGTCTCTCGACTCTCGTGCTTATCTATAATTTTATCGCCATCTTGCCAGCCCTTCCGATGTCTGCCCATGATCCGATTGGCCAGAGAGAGCTTTTGCTTGAGATCCTTGGCTATTTTACTGGATTCTGTGGATCTTGTAATTTCGACATTCGGGGTTTCCAATTTGTCCTCTGTCTTTCGCTGTGATCTGCTCTTCTGAAGACTTGACACAGTTTTCTTTGATCCTTCTGGTTCCACCTTTTTTTGGAGGAATGGAAGACTCCACTGGGTAGTTTTGGCATCTGGTCCTTTGGGATGCAGAGAAACTGGTGACAAATTTTGATTCACATTTTGGTTTATATTTTGATTTAAATTGATGTTTGTGTGATTTCGGATCTTAGACATAAGTCTAACCGAAGCTCTGAAGGATTTGGTCCTTTTAAAAGTCGACAATCTGCTGGTCGATGAACGACGAGAGAGCAACTCCATCTTTGGACTGGAGGTGGATTCTTTTCGGAATTTCATTTGGAGATTTTGAAATTCTCTGGTTTAATTATTCTAATATCTTGCACTTTTGAAACTAATATAGATAAATATATATCTAATCTCTTTCAACAGTATTCTAAATATTTGGCAGATCGTAATCTTCCTTGGTTCCAAATCTTTGGAATGGTAAAGCTGAAAATCAAGGAGAATTCGGTTTTAGACAATTAAGTTGTATATTTACTAGTGATCTATCCTCTCTGAAAAGCGTGAAGGGTGTCCTCGTTTCGTAGATGTTTAATAATTTGAAACTCATTTTTTATGTAAATTTGAAGGAGATAAGGTAAAAATCAATATATGGGTGATTGCCAAAAAGTTGACCATATTAGACCACGAAATTTCCGAAAAAAATAATTATTCCATGCCGCCTAAA
>JBAGKK010003888.1:0-12491 GCA_037177015.1 Euceroptres primus | reverse complement strand
CAATGTTAAATTAAAATTGTCATATCTCAGTAAATACGTAGGCTCGAGACTTGAAACTTGCTGAGAATATTCATTGGGTTATATATTTTCGATTTTTCATAGGTAGAACGAAAGTTTACATTTCCTTATATCGCGGACGTACATCCTTAATATTAATATTCAACTATTATTCATAATAATACTTTCATTAAAACTATTAATATTAATATTCAACTAGTTATATTAATATTTTCATTAAAACTATTAAAATATTAATATTCAACTATTCATATTCATACTTTCATTAAAGCTGTTAATATTAATATTCAACTATTAATATTAATATTTTCATTAAAACTGTTCATATTAATGTTCAACTTATCATATTAATACTTTCATATTCATTAAAACTATTAATATTAATATTGCTTGCTTGCCAATGAAATATGTTTGTGTACGTGAAAAATAAGGGGACACGTATTTTTTTAAATTAACGTAGCGAAATATGCACATTTTATACGAATATTTTTAAATTTTAAGGGAAAAATTAGTTTTTTGCAAATACTTTCAAAGCCATTTTTGCAATTTCTAAGATATTAAAAGGATTTTCTTATTCCAGTTTGTTAAAATTTTCTCACTCTTTCGAAATCCATGAAGAAAATTAAATAATAAAAAACGTTTCTCAACCCCACCTTTTTTTTTTGCTGAAATTTTGAATCATAATAGGTACTAATATAGTCTATTTACCATAAATTTCCCAGTTGATATTTTTTTGTTCTTCTGGAGGAAAAAATTATTATTTATTTTTGCTTCAAAACCTGGCCATTTTGGCAATTTTTGAGATGATAATGGTTTTCTTGTTTCAGCTTATCAGGTTTTTCTAGGCTCCTTCGAAACCGATGAGAAACCAATGAATATTGGTTTCTATTGGCTCCTCAGAAACCAATGAATATTGGTTTCTATTGGCTCCTCAGAAACCAATGAATATTGGTTTCTATTGGCTCCTGAGAAACCAAAGAAAATAAAAAACTGTTAAAGTTATTTCGATTCTTTGAAAAAATAAAGCACGAGATTTTCTTCAAACAAAGAAAGAATAAAAATTGGTAAAGAAAGCTATTTCGTTTTTCAGATGCGTTGGGTGATAATAATATAGTCTACGTTCCATAAATTTTAAAATTGGATTGTACTTATATTTCAAGAAACAAAAAGTTTATTTTTCTTATTTTTTTCGCATTTATTGTATCATAAACAAATGCACATTTTCACCATTTTTTTCATGAATAGGCTTAATTTTTTGGCGGAATCAACTCGAAATGTCTTGCCAATCACTTCTTGCTACTATATTTTTTCTAATGACAATAATTTTTAATTATATAAACAATTTTTATAAACAAATGCACATTTCCACCTTTTTTTCCTGGATAGGCTTCATTTTTTTTCGGTATCAACTTTAAAATGTTTTGCCGAAGACTCTCTGCTGTAATTTTTCATAGTGACAAAAATTGTTAATTATATAAACAAATGCACATTTTAACCCATTTTTCCTGAATAGGCTTCATTTTTCTGCGGAATCAACTCGAAATGTTTTGCCAAAGACTCCTTCCTGCCATATTTTGCATAATGATAATAATTATTATCAGTATTATTAATTATTATTATTAATTATCATTAATTATTATCTTCTGGGAAGACATTTCCAGTTCATTGCGCAAAAAATTAGGCCTATTCATGAAAAAATAACAATTATAACAATTATAATAACAATAACAATTATAATTGTTAATTATATAAACAATTTTTATAAAAAAATGCACATTTGGATCATTTTTCCATGAATAGGCCTAAATTTTTTGCGCAATGAACTAGAAATGTCTTCCTAGGGTCTCCTTGCTATCATATTTTTCATAGTGATAAAAACTGGTAATTACATAAACAATTTTTATAAACAAATGCACATTTTCATCATATTTTTCATGAATAGGCCTCATTTTTTTCGGAATCAACTCGAAATGTGTAGACAAAGACTCCTTGCTGTCATATTTTTCATAGTGACAAAAATTGTTATTTATATAAACAATTTTTATAAACAAACGCACAGTTTCACTATTTTTTGATGAATATGCTTAAGAATAGCTTCTATCAGTTTGAAATATATGACAGTAAGGAGTCTTTGACAAGACATTTCGTGTTGATTCCGCAAAAAAAATGAAGCCTATTCATGAAACAATTGTGAAAATGTGCATTTGTTCATAAAAATTGCTTATATAATTAACAATCATTGTCATTATGAAAAATATTGCAGCAAGAAGTCTTCGGCAAAACATTTCGAGTTGATTTCGCAAAAAAAAAATAAAGCCTATTCGTGAAAAAATGGTGAAAATGTGCATGTGTTTAATAAAATTTTTTTTATAATTAACAGTTTTTGTTACTGAAAAATATGATAGCAAGGAGTTCCTGGAAAGAGATTTCTGGTTCATTCCGCAAAAAAATTAGGCCTATTCATGAAAAAATGGTCAAAATGTGAATTTGTTTATAAAAATTGTTAATATAATTAACGGTTTTTGTAATTACACTCATCACGCGTAATAAGGCCAGCCGTAATAGGACCGGCTTCAAGGTTCTTCACGCTTGACTGCTTCTGTCTCTCTCCTGAGCGTCCCGCGACGGGACGCTCAGGGCAATCGCTCGGGACGGGACGCTCAGGACGCAATCGCTCGGGCAGTCAGGGCCGCCAGAAGTTGTTTACATTGCAACTCTCTGTGCATTTACTTTTGTAAGTTCAGAGACTATATACGTGATCCTGAGTGTTGAAACAAGAGTGCTCGCTCGTCGCTTTAAATCCGGTTCAAACTGGATTTTAATCGTATCCATTATAGTGCCGTCTATCCCTGAGGCCGGCCTTATTACGAGCGATGAGTGTATGAAAAATATGACAGCAAGGAGTCTTTGGAAAACATTTTAAAATAATTCCAAAAAAAAATGAAGTCTATTCATGAAAAAATGGTGAAAATGTGCATTTGTTTTTAAAAATTGTTTATATAATTAACAGTTTTTCTCACTATAAAAAATATGAAAGGAAGGAGTTCCTGTAAAGACATTTCTGGTTCATTCCGCAAAAAAATTATGCCTATTCATGAAAAATTGGTAAAAATGTGCAGTTGTTTATAAAAATTGTTTATATAATTAACAGTTTTTGTAATTATAAAAACATATGACAGCAAGGAGTCTTTAACAAAACATTTCAAGTTGATGTCACAAAAAAAAGTCTATTCGTGAAAAAATGGTTAAAGTTTGCATTTGTTTATAAAAACTGTTTAAATAATTAGTAACCAGCAGCTATTTTTAACTAGTTGTAAGTGCACATTATTATCTGTCGTATTTCATACAAAATCTATGGATTTAAAATAGCTAATCATTGCGAATCACGAAAAAATGGCTTTTGTTCAATAGTTTGTTTATAAAATTATAAACAATTTTTTTCTTACTCTAACCTACTGGACATTATTTTTAGTCATTAGACTGATTTATGACCTGCTTTAATAAATTTGGAAATTTAAAAGAATTGTTATAACTGAAAAGTCAGACAAAAGAAATTTTTAATTTGTTGTTAAATAAAAAATTTTTCTTTTGTGAGAGGGAAATGTTTTCATTCCCTCTTTATGCCTAGAAGACTTACAATCCTTTCTAAAAAAAAAAAAAAAAAAAAAAAAAAAACCGTTAAGAATTGTACTTACGGTCGATTTTTGTTCAAAAAAGGTGCTTTTTTCATATTAATACTTCCATTAAAACTATTAATATTAAGTTTCAACTATTAATATTAATAGTATTATTAATTAATCGTCAACGGCCGATATTATCAACTATTATGAAGTTCGCAACTATCAATCCCTCCGAAATTGAAATTACCGAATTATTAAAACTCCCAACTATTAATGCACCGCACTATCAATACTTCCAACAATGAGCTTAGGGGCTTTAATAATTGGGGCAATGCATTCTTGTAGGTCTTGGTAGTTAGAGGCCCTAAATATCGGAGGATTTCACATTCTGGTACATTAATAATTAAGGGTATTCATAGTTGGTGCAATAATTTTTAAGGAATTTCATGATCAGAGACATTTATACTCATCGTTATTAATACTTGGAGTCGTTGATGGTTTGTACGGTTGATAATTCGGGCCACTGCTATCTTATGACCTTCATTACTCATCTCTCCCGATAGACGGAGTCCTCCCACCTAAGAATTGTATCAAAACCCTAAAATCTTCTTTCTTCTTACAGTCCTGGCAATAAAATGTTACTGCGATGGACACTGTCCCGATGATCAGCAAAATGGAACGTGCTTGCTCAAACCGGGAAGTTACTGCTTCAGCATAGTAGAAGAAACCTTGGATGCTGAAGTCGGAGACTATGTCCCAGTATATTCCTTCGGGTGCCTGCCTCCTGCTGAACAGAGTTTTATGCAGTGCCAAGGGAACAAGGTCCCACATCTCCTGGGCAAGAATATATCCTGTTGTAACGATACTGATCTCTGCAACAGAGATCTATTCCCAACGTACAAGCAGAGATCGACCGTCGCTCCAGATCCAATAGCAATTGTCCCCGGGGCTCCATTAATAGCCCTCGCTGTAATCTTGTCCATCTGCTTGATGTTCTTCATTCTCACGATGGTTGTAATCTACCAACGTTACAGAAGAAAAGAGAGAGGACCCTGCTTGGTATCAAGTGAAGGAACCCTGAAGGATCTAATCGAACAGAGCAGTGGATCTGGATCTGGTTTGCCTCTTCTTGTTCAGAGGACCATTGCCAAACAACTTGCCCTTATCTCGTGTGTTGGCAAAGGTCGTTATGGAGAAGTTTGGCTGGCAAGATGGAGAGGGGAAAAAGTGGCTGTGAAGGTCTTTTTTACCCTCGAGGAAGCATCCTGGTTCAGAGAGACAGAAATCTACCAAACTGTCTTGATGAGGCACGACAATATTCTTGGATTCATCGCTGCGGATATTAAAGGAACCGGATCTTGGACCCAAATGTTGCTGATCACGGATTATCACGAAAGAGGGTCTCTGCATGATTATCTGCAGACAACTGTACTGGATCATACTACCCTTCTGGCGATTTGTCTCTCGATCGCTTCTGGCATTTCTCATTTACACACGGAGATATTTGGCACACGTGGCAAACCTGCGATTGCCCATCGAGATATTAAGTCGAGGAATATTCTTGTGAAGAGGAACGGAGAATGCACGATCGCTGATTTTGGACTCGCTGTCCGGTTTCTGAGGTGAGTTTGCGAGATTTTTTGTTTAAAGTTCAGTCGGTTCTAAATAAGTCTTACCAAACTATTGCGAAATTCTTGATCAGCTGGGTCCATGAAAAATACGATGTCTTCTACATTTCACAACACAATTGATAATTTTTTGACCGGACTTCCGGGTGTTTAATGAATTTTCTTTTTCTTTGCAGCGAGAGCGGCGAGATTGACATTGCACCTAACACACGAGTCGGGACCCGACGCTACATGGCGCCTGAGGTCCTGGATGAATCCTTGAACACGTCTTCGTTCGACGCTTTCAAAATGGCGGACATATACTCCGTCGGTCTTGTACTTTGGGAAGCGTGTCGAAGATGTGCTTCAGGTGGAAAAGTTTCTACGGCAGAGCCTTATGCTTTGCCGTATCACGATGTCGTCCCAAGTGATCCTGACTTTGATGACATGAGGTTGGCAGTCTGTGTGAAGAGATTACGGCCTGTAATTCCAACGAGATGGATAAATGATCCTGTAAGTCTTTTAAGTTACGTCACATTGTTTCTGATATATCTTGCTCAAATCTGTCCCAAATCTTGATGAGCAGATCACGAGCAGATTTTGGTAGGCAGATATTTTGGAGAGTTTCGACAGATCTTGAGTAGAACTGGAGAAGATCTGGAGCGGAACTTAAACAGATCTGGGGAAGATCTGGAGCGAACTTAAACAGATCTGGGGAAGATCTTGGAAAAGTGATGATGGTTAGATTTTTGGCAGATATAATACATGTTAGGTTTATCAGAACTTCATTACATATGAAGACCTAGTCTTGAATAGACTGAATGCATATTTGGCGAAGATTGTTGTCCGGATTTTAAGGATGTTCACCTCTTATCGTACCTGAAACTTGAATAGTCTTAAAAATAGTTCGTAAAATCGAGAAAAATAACTGCATTATTGAATATAACAAATGTTAAAAGACAAATCTAATTATAATTGTTTAAAAATAGATAAATCTGTAATTATTTATTTAATATTTTGTATTCTTTCGCTTTAAAAAAAAAAAATCGTAATTCTAATTCAATCGTCCTCATTGAGAGTGTATTTTGTTCTTTAAAATATTAGCTTCAATTCTATTTGGATGAATTTTATTAAAGCACAGTTAAATTTCCATAAAGCAAATTGTTAATTAACTAATATTTTATCTATCAATTAACCTGGTATATTTTGACCAGATCCATGGTATATTAACCTGAAATATTTTGAATAAAATTCATCCAAATAGAATTGCAGGTAATATTTTAAAAAACAGTACATTATCAATAATAAAGATTGCATCAGAATTACGATTTTTTCTAAAACGGAAGAATCTCAAATTACTACTATTAAATAAACAATTATAGATTCAACTATTTTTATCTATATCACACTTTGATTTCTCTTTTGAAATTTGTTATCTTTAACAAAATGGTTATTTTCCTCGATTTTATAAACCTATTTTACACATTTGGGGTGCGATACGGAATGAACTGAGCTAATGTTCTACAAGGATCTTACAGATCTGGTGAAGATCTGCAATGATGGAAGATCTTGACAAATTTATCTTCATTGGATGTAGTTATGTTTGTAGTTAGAGGGCAGATTGCACAGATCTTTCGGCAAATAATGAAGATCTGATCTTCAACAGGTCTTACGTATATTTGGTGAAGAACTGATGAAGATATATATTTGGGGAAGACCTTGGAAAATCTGGTAAAGATCTTTCAGATCTGGTAAAGAACTTGCAGATCTGGTAAAAATCTTGCAGATCGGGTAAAAATCTTGCAGATTTGGTAAAAATCTTGCAGATCTGGTAAAGATCTTGCAGATCTGATAAAGATCTTGCAGATCTGGTAAAAATTTTGCAGATCTGGTAAAAATCTTGCAGATCTGGTAAAAATCCTTCAGATTTGGTAAAAAGATCCTGCAGATCCGGTAAAAAGATCCGGCAGATCAGATTAAAGATCCGGCAGTTCTGGTAAAAAGGTCTTTCAGAACTGGTAAGGACTTTGTAGAACTGGTAAGAATTTTGCAGATCTGGTAAAACATCTTGCTCATCTGGTAAAAAGATCTTGCAGAACTGATAAGGACCTTGCATTAAAACATTATGCATATATCTGGTAAAAAGATCCTGCAGATCTGATAAAAAGATCCTCCAGATCAGTTAAAAAGATCTTGTAGATCTGGCAAAAAGATCTTGCAGGTCTGGTAAAAAGATCTTGCAGGTCTGGTAAAATGATCTTGCAGATCTGGTAAAAACCTTGAAGAACTGGTAAAGATGTTGCAGATCTGGTAAGGATCTGTTGAAGATATTGACCTGGTGAAGACCTGACGAAATCTTTCAGATCCAGCGAATATCCTGCACAAATGATGAAGTTCTTATAAAAATGAAGAGGATTTTGTAAGAATGACGAAGATCTTGTTCAAATGACGAAGATTTTGTTTAAATGACGAATATCTTGTTCAAATAATGAAGATATTGTTCAAATGATGAATATCTTGTTCAAATGATGAAGACATTGTTCAACCGATGAAGATCTCGAACAAGTGATGTAGATCTTATTCTAGCGATGAAGATCTTGACCAAGTGGCGAAGATTTTGCTCAAGTGTTGAAGATCTCCAGCAATTGAACAAGGTCTTCAAGTGATGAAGATCTTAATCAAGTGGTGAATATGTTGTGCAAATGATGAAGATCTTGTTCAAATGATGAATGTTTTGTTCAAATGATGATCTTGTTCAAGTGATGAATGTTTTGTTTAAATGATGAAGATCTTGTTCAAGTGTTGAAGGTTTTGTACAAATGATGATCTTGCTCAGATCATGAAGATCTTGTTCAGATGATGAAGATCTTGCTCATATGGCGAAAATCTTGCTCAGATGGCGATGATCGTGTCCAGGTGGTGAAGAGCTTGCTCAGGCGGTGAAGATATTGTAAGGTGGTGAAGACCTTATTTAGATGATTCAGATCTTGTTTAAATGATTCAAATCTTGTCCAAACGATGCAGATCTTGTTTAGATGATTCAGATCTTATTTAAATGATTTAGATCTTGTGCAAACGATGCAGATCTTGTTAAAACGGTGCACATCTTATGCAGACAATGCAGATCTTGTTCAAACGATGCTGATCTTATTCAAACGATGCAAATCTTGTTCGAACGACGCAGATCTCGTTTAAACGATGCAAATTTTGTTCAAACGGTGGTAAGGATCTGTTGAAGATATTGAAGATCTGATGAATTCTTTTAGATTCAACGAAAATCCTGTACAAATGATGAAGTTCTTGTAAAAATGATGTGGATTTTGTAAAAAAAAAAAGACGTAGATCTTGCTCAAATACCGAAGATCTTGTTTAAGTGGTGAAGATCTTGTTCGAGGAACTGAGATCTTGTTTGTGTGATGAAGATCTTGTTTAAATGGTTGTGGCCTTGTTCATGTGATGAAGATCCCACACAAGTGATGAAGACCTTGTTCATGTGACGAGCGCCTTGTACAAGTGGTGAAGACCTAGTTCAAGTGACAAAGATCTTGTTCAAGTGGTGAAGAACTTGTTCAAGTGATGAGGACCTTGTTCAAGTGATGAGGACCTTGTTCAAGTGATGAAGGCGTTGTTCAAGTGTTGAGGACCTTGTTCAAATGATGAGGACTTTGTTCAAGTGCTGAGGATATTGTTCAAGTAATGAGGACCTTGCTCAATTAGCGAAGATCTTGTTCAAGTGACGAAGACCTTGTTCAAACGGTGCATATCTTGTTCAAACTATGCAGATCTGATTCAAACGATGCAGATCGGATTCAAACGATGCAGATCTGATTCAAACGATGCAGATCTGATTCGAACGATGCTGATCTTGTTCAAATGACGAAGAGTTCGTTCAAATGGTGAAGATCCTGTTCAAATTATGAAGATTGTGTGTCAAAGGGCTGCCAAGCAGATTTTGGCATATTTGGGCTGCCAAGCAGATCTTGGGCATATTTCATAGATCTTCAAATAGTCATGAGCAGATCCTCATATTTGGTGAAAATCTTGTCAAGATATTGATTTTGAGCAAATCTTTCTTTGAGATTTTGAAGATTTTAACATACTGATCTTCAGCAGATGTAGATAAGTAATAGGGCAGATTTTTGGGAAATCTTGAGCAGATTCCGCAGATTTTTTAAATCAAATAATGAAGATCTGATCCTCAACAGATCTTGTTGCAAGTTTTGAGAATATCTTGAAGAGTTTTAGTAAATTTTTTTGGTCACATCTGACGAAGATCTTTTCAGAAAATTGGGCTATTCTTGCTGAGCAGATTCAGAACAGATTTGGGCAGATATTCAGGAAATTGTCACCGAATTGTTGTAATAGAAATTTCAAAGTCAAATTCGCCAATGAAATTTTTTTTTTTCAGATACTTTTCGCCCTCGGCAAGTTGATGAGCGAATGTTGGAATAAAAATCCAGCGGTTCGATTAACAGCACTCCGAGTGAAGAAAACAATGTCGAAGCTGCACATCGACAATGCCATCAAAATCGTGTAGTGCGCTCATCTGTTTTTCCTAGTTCAAAAAATCCCCTGTAAATAGAATCCCCGCCCGTGTAAATATTATTGATAACAGACTGCTGCCTGAAGACTGAGAACTGAAATTTTTAAATAAATAATTAATAGCGACTAGAATGTGTGGGTGAATCCGCATGACTGCTTTCGTGAATAATTTCTGCCGAATGTTGTTTTATTTCTCGAGTCGAATTTTATTCTTTTGTACAGTTTTATTTTATTCAGGAGGCCTGAGTCAAAACCAGCACGTCTTTTAGTTTTTTTAGATACTTAAGATTTATTTGCGTGCTGGATTTGCTTTGAAATACCTCAGTGTAATTATTATTGTATCTGCAATTGTTAATTTACGACAAATTGTTAAACACTTTTATTATTCTGTCTAATACAGAAGCAATCGTAGAATTATAATATTGCAACGACGAAATTGCCATGGGCGTTAAACAAAATTTTACGGCTAATGTTCGTTTGCAATTGGTACAATTTTAGCGTTTTAGCATATCTTGGTAATAATATCAAGCTCTTAAAGTGATCTTGTAAAATATTATTTTTAATTCACGAGCATTTTTTGTAATTATGTAACCATGAAATTGTACGTTTGAAAATAATGAAATTTATATTTTTAACAATCATTAAACGATATATCAGGTTTTCAAATCTTGAGTTTTCATTTCAGTCAGTAAAGTGGATCCCTTCTCTTAGTTTATTATCGGAAATATACTTGCTTTCTCCAAGCATTGTATTGATTTTCTCTTTATCACAGGTACGTCTCAATATTTTTTGAATCGTTTTTTATTTTAGTTCCAATTTAGAAATTTACTCGATCTTTTTTTTTATATATATTTTTTATATGTACATATATTTTTTGTACATTAATTTTTTTATAATAGATTATTAGTTTTATTGCAATTAAAAGATTTATTACATATTTATTTTATATTTTTTGTTTAATTTATGTAGCATTTATTAATTTATTTACTGTTTTTGGGAAGCAGTTTTGAGGCGTTTCTAAGAAGTTTAGATTTTGGTTTTTGGAGTGAAATTTTGGATTTTTATTAAGGGATTTGTTTTTAGGTTCGTCCCTGTTTAAGAGGGACCCTGGGGCGCAAACTCGAAGAGGATGAACATCAGCTGGGCAAACGAATCGCATTACTAAATATATACGGCGAGGCACGAGGTTTCAATGTCCAATTCCTAAAAGTTCGTCATCAACAGTTCGTCCCTTGATTTCACCGGTGTTGCGTTTTCCTTGAAAAATTCAGCATTCAAAAATTCGTCCCCATTTTTAAAAATCGAGAATCGAATCCCAGGGGTGAGTTCTGAAACCTTTAGAATTTTAGAAAATTCAGTGCTTGGTGGTGGTGAAAAATTTGTGCCATTGGAGTATTTATTAAAAATTGAAAATTAATTTATATTTACTGAAACAACGAATTACCATTTATTAAATCTGCGATTTTATTAAAATTTAATACTAAAACAGTTTATTGGGATTATTATTGAAGTTTATTAATACTCAAACAGTTTATTAAAATTATTATCAAAATTGAAAACAGTTTATTAAAATTATTATTAGAATTAAAAGCAGTTTTTAAAAATTATTATTAAAATTAAAAGCAATTTTTTAACCGTTTCAGAACCAGTGGGAACTTTAGTTCTCAGTAAATTTTTTGTGGTTTATCATCAATTTCTGTTTTATTTATTTATATTAAATAACAACATTAAAAATCAATATTGGACAAGTATTTTTCTATTTCTTCAGTAAATTTCCGGTCTTTTACGGTATTTATGAAGCAAAAACAATTTATGAGTTCTCGAGAAAAAATAATCAAAATGGTAAAAAAAACTCGATTTTCCAAAGTTGATTTTTTTTTGCTTTTTTAGTCCGCGAAATAATTATTAAACGTTCAAAAATAGTTTTTCTCATAAAAAAGTCAGGACTGAAATGTTTCAAATTATTATTAAAATTAAAAACAGTTTATTAAAATTAAAAACAATTTATTAAAATTATTATTGAAATTAAAAACAGTTTATTAAAATTATTATTAAAATTAAAAACAGTTTATTAAAATTGTTATTAAAATTAAAAACAGTTTTTTAAAATTATTAAAATTAAAAGCAATTTTCTACCGTTTCAGAACCAGTGGGAACTTTAGTTCCTAATAAATTTTTGTGGTTTATCATCAATTTCTGTTTTATTTATTTATATTAAATTATGAACAAATATTTTCTATTTCCTCAGTAAATTTCCGATCTTTTACGGTACTTATGAGGCAAAAACGATTTGAGTTCTCGAGAAAAAAAGAATCAAAATGGTAAAAAAAACTTGATTTTCCAAGGTTGATTTTTTTTTGCTTTTTTAGTCCGCGAAATAATTATTAAACGCTAAAAAATAGTTTTTCTCATAAAAAAGTCAGGACTGAAAGGTATCAAATTATTATTAAAATTAAAAACAGTTTATTAAAATTATTAAAATTAAAAACAGTTTATTAAAATTATTATTAAAATTAAAAACATTTTATTAAAATTATTAATAAAATTAAAAACAGTTTATTCATATTCATATTCAGTTTATTTTAAGCTCAACAGTTTACACTAATTACAGAGCTACAACGTAGATTTATACATATGTAATGAGATATAGATACAACGTGTGATCAGTATAATTGTACAAGATTATTACTCCATTACACATATA
>JBAGKK010003877.1:0-12491 GCA_037177015.1 Euceroptres primus | reverse complement strand
ACCTCTAATAGGTATCTATCATTCAGGAGAGTATCGATAAAAACAAAAAATACAACGTCGTAAGGTCCCCTTGTAAGAGGCGGAAAATGAAGAGTAGAACCGCACAGAAAGGAAAACGTAATCTACTTACGATCTACTACTACTACTTACGGTTGAAGAAAAAACGTGCGAGGGAACGCCCTACGCAGATGTCCTCCGCCAAATGAAGAGTAGTGTCAATCCTATAGACGTGGGAGCAGAGATCAAGGCGATCCGCCGCACTAAAAGAGGAAAGATGCTCGTTGAAATAAGAAAAGGCGGAAGCGCGGAGCAGTTATGAAGTGCTCTTACCAAAGCGCTAGAAGGTAAGCCTGCGATGAAAACCCTGCCTAGGCTCTATCCATTGGAGATTAGGGATCTGGACGAATCGCCTGAGGAAAGCATATGGTGGCATGCAGATTTCAATCGTGGGAACTCTGGACCCAAGTTTTTGAGACCCTGCTAATAATCGAAAAAATGAAGATCGAGTGGGTCATGTGTCGCGTCAAGGAAAGGACGCAGGTGACCAGATGTTACTGGTGAAAGTGCGGCAATGGTGACCACAAAGCAAAAGAATGCGAGGAAGTCCCATACTGTGCGCTATGCGCAGAGAAAGAGAAATCGGACGCTAAGCACATTCTTGGAAGCGCTAAGTTCCCGAAATTCATGCAGGAGCTGAAAAAAGAACCAAAAGATGATTCGTTTCCTATAGGTCTATCTACGGAGGGGTAGAGAAGCCCAGGATCTCCTCATGTAATTCGCAGTGGAAAAAGAGGTTGATGTGCTAGTGATTAGTGAACAATATCGCGAACCGGCAACAGGAACCTGGTTCCAAGATAAGATGGCAAGAGAAGCCATTGTGGTGAGAAACGAGTCTCTGAACGTTCGAGACGAGAGAAAGGAGGAGAAGAGAGAGAGAGAAGTCTTAGTTGTGGGGGGCTTTCACTGTAAGACGTACAAGACGTCCAAAAAGACCGAAGGTAGGGGAAATGCACTGCTGGACATGATGGCCAGATTGGATCTGGTTGTCCTAAACGAGGGAAAGACGCTCACTTTCAGGAGGGGTGACAGGTTCAGTCATTGATATAACAATGGCCTCAGGCAACCTAGCGGTAAGAGCAACAGCGTGGACGGTATTGGAGGAAGTCATCCTCAGCGATCACCAGTACATCTGGTTCAAAATTCGCTAAGGAGAATGCTCAATAAGCAGAAACTTGGACCCTTCCTTGAGAACGCTAGGTATCGAAGAGAACTCTAATCGCCAGGTCGCCGATCTAATCGCCTCTAATCTGCCGATCTTGAGTATAGCGATGCGATTGAGACTGCCGATGCGATTGTCACATCAGCTTATAACGTGGCTATAGCTCGACGTAAAAAAAGAACAAGAAGGAGGAAACCCACGTGCTGGTGGTCGCCGGAGATTGCAGAGCTTCGTAAAAAATTCTTAACAGCTCGAAGGCGGGCTACTAGGAAGAGGGGAGAGCCTAGTCTGCAGATAGAGTATAAGAACTCTAGGAAAAGTTTCAAATTGGCCATCAAGAGCAGCAAAAGAAGGTACTGGTTCGAATTGTGTATGAAGGTGGATAGTGATCCAAAGGGGCTACCTTTTCGGATCGTTACCAAGAAACTGTCCGCTAGGCCAAAGGTAAAGGTTCCGGGTCTATCAGATCCGGATCGTGTACGAAAAATAGTGGAGGGGTTGTTTCCGATGCACGAAGAGAGAACATCCAGACCATCCGAAGATGAAGCTGTCATACATGAGAAGTTAAGCTATGAAGAGCTGTAGAAAGCTGGCAAAATACTTCAAACAGGGAAGGCGCCGGACTTGCTACTCGCTGCATATAACTCGTGCTTTAGCAGTGGGGTCTTTCCCGGTAGATGGAAGCAACAGAAGTTGGTGCTCCTACGTAAGGGGAGTAAGTCACTACACGAACCACCGTCCTATAGGCCAATCTGCCTAATATATACCTCGGGGAAGCTGCTGGAGATATTATTGCTACAAAAGTTGGAAGCGTATATTGACAGTGTTGGTGGACTATCAACTAGACAGTATGGCTTCCACAAAGGACGGTCAACAGTCGATGCCATAGCGAAGGTGGTCGAAATTGCAGAGAGCGTGAAGTAGGAAATTTGTAAGCAAAAGGGATTCTGTGTGATTATACTGCTAGATGTCCGGAATGCCTTCAACTCTGCAAAGTGGGAGGTGATCCTGAAAGCGCTGGAAAAAAGGAAGACGCCACAGTACCGTCTTAAAATGGTTGACAGCAACTTAAGTGACCGGAAGTTGTTGTGCAACACAGACGAGGGCCCAGTGGAATACAGAGCAACGGCACGTATCCCGTAGAGCTCCGTACTAGACCCATTTCTGTGAAACATAACGTACGATGATTTCCTGGAGATCGAACTACCGGAAGAAGCAACTGGAGATAATGGCGAGTCGATGGCTGGATGCCAACAACCTACAGATAGCCGTCCTTAAGACCGTAGCGGTTCTGTTCACGGTTAAGAGATCCTATGTTCCTCACAGTTGCAGCTGGAGGGACAGAAAATATAGTGGATCAGATCTGCGAAGTATCTCGGTGCGCAACTAGACAACAGCCTTAGTTACAGAGACCAAGTGGATAAGACTGTGGAGAATACAACTGGCACAGCTACAATGCTGAGACGATTAATGCCAAGCATTGGAGGGCCGAAAAAAATGAAGAGAAAACTGTTGAAAAGTGTGGTGCATTCCAAAATACTATACGCAGCTCCAATTTATGTGGAAGCGATGCAGAGAAAGGCATCAAAGCAGATGCTCCTTGCAGTGCAGCCTATAAAACTGCATCGGAGAGTGCAGTTCTGGTGCTAGCTGGTACACCACGAATTGGTCTCCTAGCGCTCGAGTGGAAAGAGATATATTGTGAGGTGTATCGAGAAGATGGGGGACAAGAAGAGAAGTGTGGGTGGAAAGAAGGTATGGACAGATAGGCTGCTATCTCACTCAGGCGTTGACTGGATATGGTCAGTTCAATGCGTGCTTCAAGCGCTTTGGAAAGAAGGATAACACAGAATGCGCACACTGCGAATGTGACAATGATGATACTAGGCCCACTATCTTTGAGTTAGCTCTGAAGAAAATAAGAAAGTGGAATGCTGAGGAAACATACATTACCAAGGTAATGAAAAAGAAGGAAGAGGATAGAAGGACTCTTCAAACACGAACTCCAGCGGAACCCGTTCTGAACCCTTAATCTTGTGAGAGAAAGAGGAATGTAAGGAATGTATTAAAAGACGGAAACTTGCAAAAGTCGAGCACCAGGACGCAACCCTGAAGCAATGCGAAAGCGGTCCCAAGGTTGTACTCCAGTAGCATAGGGAGGTGGCTTTTAGTGGGTAAAAATCTCCACACTACCAAGAAGCACGGGCTTCTTCGTGTCTGGCTTGAAGATTTCCATCCACCCTCGAAGAAAAAGAGAAAAAAACATACATATATACATACATATATACGTAGCGCCCAAGAATATAACCCTCCTTTGCATGCGGCAGTCGGGTAAAAATAGGGAGTCAGGGAAAGCGCTTGGAACATCACTGAGCTAGATGTTGAATATACCGCTTTCCATTTGAAATTATTTTACTTATGCATGGAAAGCGTTAGACATCACTAAGCTGGATGTTGAATATACCGCTTTCCATTTGAAATTATTTTACATATGCATGGAAAACGCCATTTTTACTACACCTAAGCACCTTTGAATATGATTTATAATTATAAAAGAAAGAATTTATCGAATAAAAGATTAGAAATCAACTCTAAATATATCAATATTTATTGAGCCTTTGGAAAATACGAGGCCACTTACTAAAACTCCTATTAAAAACAGGCTAGTTTTTTTAAAAGACTCAAAATGTGCTATTAACCTCTTGAATGTCTTGAATGTTTAACAGTAATATCGACAATCAAGTTTGTGTCATCTGTGTGATTTGTCGACATATCGACGTGTCCAATTGACAAGGTTTTAAGTCGCGGAATTTCATAATTCAAACTTCATAATTCAAAATAGCGCATCCAGCATGGCAAACCGAAATTGAAAATTTTTAATTGAAAGCGCTCATACTTTTCACAGCAGTTTTGTAAATTGCCTCATTTTCCGACGATAGTGTACTTTTAATATACAGTAGGATCAATGGATTTCGAAATTTCAGCAATGACTCTATTGTACATATATTGTAATCAATCAAGTCGCGAATGATCGCTTAAAATTGCAAACTGAAATCTGCATTTTCTGCTTGTAACAACGTAAAGAATGACCGAAAAATTCGCCCATTTGTGCGCCCTCGAATTCGGACTTCCAATCTATACTAAAAGTTAGTTTGTTATGAAACATAATTCGTCTGAAAGTTTCAGATTGTTCTGTTTTTTTTTTTCAAGATACGAAGAACCAAAGTTTTCTCATTGCTTTACCTGTCAGCAGATTATTTGAATCTTTTCAGGTGGATTATTCCTAATCTGTAACTGATAGCGAAAAATGTTCAAGACAAAAGTTAAATCTCTAATTGATAAATGATTAATAGTGACCTTTCATTGACCCGGAAAATTGAGATCAAAGTCAATTAGATAAAAAATAAACAATTCAATTTATATGTTGAGTTTTTACCCTAAAACTGTTTTTCGGGGTTTATTTGGCTGACGTATGAAGAATTTCATCTAACTCTGCACTTACAATTTATAGGTCATATTAATCATCCTCCACGATTTAGGTTGACGTCAATATTGATTCAGAAACGGTAATCTAATTTTTTATGATAACCTTGTATTTTAGTTATAAGGAATAGTATATTGTGTTAAAATTTGGACCCTTAAATTTCGAAAACAAAAAGTCAGACCAACTTAAAACTTTCAGAGTAATCTCATGATAAACTAACTTTTAGTATAGATTGGAAGCCCGAATTCGAGGGCGCACAAATGGGCGAATTCAGGATTATTTTTTCGGTCACTCTTTTATAATTTTGCATACTTCTTGCTGCCAAATCACCCGCTATTTGATTTGAAATATAGATTCACAAGGACGAATTTCTAACTTGAGCCAAATTTTCAGTACATCTGCAATGTCTCTACTTTACGAATGCATCAATACAGTGATAGCGGTGTTGATATCCATCGCGTCTGGTATGCCGAATCACTCCGACTCCATTCAACTCTGCGTTCAAAAGCTTAGAATACTCATAGAAGATTCAGATCAAAATCTCAAGTATTTGGGATTATTAGCAATGTCAAAGATTCTGAAGACACATCCGAAGAGTGTTCAGGCACACAAAGACCTTATCATGCAGTGCCTCGACGACAAAGATGAAAGTATAAGACTACGTGCCTTGGATTTGCTGTATGGAATGGTCTCTAAAAAGAATTTAATGGAAATTGTCAGGAAGTTAATGGTGCATATGGACAAAGCTGAAGGCACAACTTATCGAGACGAGTTACTCTCGAAAATTATTCAGATTTGCTCTCAGAATAACTATCAGTTTATTACTTATTTCGAATGGTAAGTATAATTTTGTGTTTAATGGAAATTATTTATTTTTGTAGATGATTTTTGTTTTTATAATGAAAAATTGGTTTTATGTGTTATGATTCTAACATCGAACTGATTTTAATACATCGATATATTGTTAATTTGTGTCTTAAATATGATTTATGCATTTGTTTCTCAATAACCTTTATATTTAGTGTCTTGAAACCAATAATATTTTTCTTAAAAAATTACTAACTTTTATTTTAAACAGCTCTTTTTGAAACGTGATGTTTCAGGTTATTTAGCAATCAAACCTCCATTCGTAGGTTCAGAGTGTAGCGATATGTAGATAATATTATTTAGAATATTTAATTAATTATGCTTAATTTTATGTACAAGATAATAATTGTATAGTCAGTAAACATTATTATAAGTTTTTTAGTAAAGATTCGCCAAGTTACCCGACGTGTCGTGAATTTGATAAACGTGCAGTCTCTCGAAAAACTCAATGTTAATCTACATTAAATAGATTAAACAGGGACCTTCGCCAAATTAAGGCGCATTTTTTGAATTCTTTCAATAATTTTAACAAACAGTTTTGTTGAAGAACTAGGCCCAACAGAATAAGCGAACCAAAAATAAAGGTTTGCAATATAGTTATTAACAGTTTGTTAAAATTATTGAAAAAATGTATAAAATGTCCCATGATTTTGTTAAGGTCCCTGAGATTAAATCATGCTTTATTCCTTAATATAGTGTAAAAGAGATATTAAACTATGGATCTTATATTTCTCTGTTAAATAAAGTACCCTTATATTGTTTTTTTAATGCCATTAGTGAATTTGCATATGTCTAGAATTGGGAAAATAACTATGTTTTCGGATTTAAAAAAATTCAGGTTCGCTCATACATAAGGATTGCTTCGTGTTTTTTTTTCGAGTCGGCTTCGGATTCCTAAAAATTTTGCACAAAATTTGTTAGAAGCAATTGAAAATGATACAGGAACGAATGAATGAACTGATGACACTTTTTGTAGGTATATATCAGTATTAGTGGACCTGACGCGAATGGAGGGAACTAAACACGGAAAATTAGTAGCTACTCAATTATTAGACGTTGCCATACGCGTGCAGGCTATTCGAAAATATGCAGTTCAGCAGTGTGCCTTATTGTTGGAAAACGCATGCCTACTTTCTGGTCAGCCGAGAGCAACTATGTCTGAAGTCTTGTACGCAGCAGCGTGGATTTGTGGAGAATTTTCAAGGTAAATTGTTCTTTATTTCAGGACCCTTGACTCTTTTATAATAAAATTTTGTTTAAAAATTGTAACCCTTCTAGGAATAATCGATTCAATCCGATTGAAACCGATAGAAAATTTTTTCAATCGGATTAAATTGGTTCGAAAAATGTCCACTCGATTGAGAATTTAATGGGTCCCAATCGGTCGCAATCGGGAATGTTTGATAATTGTAATTATAAATATATAGTATTTAACGATGATGTTGTTAAACTCCTTTAACGTCTGAGAAGTTGATAAATTGAAAAGAATATCATATAAAATATTGATGTTTTAAGAAACGACGTCAATCAGACAATTTATTGGTGTAAAATCTCCCGATCTTCTCTTCAGGGGAATATCTATCACATAAATTTACAATATCACAATATCTATACATAAATTTAAAAGTAGTAACATAGTTCACAATTTAGAAATAGATATTATGTACAAAGGTCACAAAAAATTTTTTATCTTACCAATCAACTAAAATCATAATGGTCTAGTCATAATATATCGACACGTGAATTCTGGAAAACAAACAACTGGAATTAATTTTGAGGTTAGCTTTTTTAGGTTTAAAACGAAAAGCAAAATTATATTTACCTTGTAACATTCGATAAAACGTGTGTGCGTGTGTGCGCGTGCGTGCGTGCTTGCGTTCGAGCTGACACTCGTTCGTCGTTGGAGGATCTCACCCACGCATTCACCATGGATGTGACTTCCATGGTGTTCAAAAACGTGGGTGGAATACCAGGAACTGAATTCTACGTGGAGACACCGGCGTTCAAACTGTCATCGAGGTCAGCAGACGACAGGCCGTAGTCTCGGCTAAGTAGGGCTCGACGTTACCGCTCCGCGAAATTGTACCGACTACGAGTCTTAAAATTTTGATGTACCATTCGCGGATTGGCTGGTGAGTCGAATAACGAACGCATCGAGTGCTACGTTAGACGCGAGAGCGATTGTTCGTGTGGCGTGGCAAGAGACGCCATTCGAATCTTGAGCCTTGATATAACAACATTCGTTGGGAACCATTCCAAGTTTAATTAAATTCAATAGTCTGAAAATGCATTCTTGTGGTCGAGGGTTGCATGCGTGGTGAAAGGCGCATCTGCTCAGGTAACAAGCTCTCCTTGGTGATAATCTAAAGTCAAATTCGTATATTTTCTGTAACGCTCTTTTAGCGGAGGTTGTACTTCGCAACCTCGTTCTCGTTCAACCTCAAGTCATCCGGTCGATTCATTTGCTACAAATTAATTATCTGTTATCTTGATTTAAATCCATCTCTGGCGTGGGAGGTCGTGACCATAGCGCCATATTTTGTCGACGTGGAGTGACGCCAGGTTATAATAAATTCTGTTTAAAATTCCTAAATTCTCAACATGTTAACTTGGGGTTTTCCTTTTAAACCCTATTATTTGGTCTATTAAATATCATTGATTTTCGAAAGTGTGGTGTTTCTCTTAGCGTTGCTCCTTAGCAGAGTTTAAATGTAAAATTAATATCAATTGAATTCATTCTTGTCTAACCTCCTTTTGGTACTTTTGGGAGCACCAAAAGTACCTGGCGCTCGACTTTTAAAAATTCAAATAAATTCTCTTTTGTGTAGTAATGCCTAAAATTCTTTTTGGTAGTGAAAAATGTAAGAATTAACATCTTAGCCATTCTTTTGTGATAAATTAATAATAAAATATTAAATTAAATTAAAATCAATGTAAATTACATATGGCTAGGAATAATCCAGTCATTATGTATACATGGATGCTTTCAGTATGTGTTTTGATTACAATTTTTAATTGAAGATAAAATGAAAAATTAATGCAAAATAAAGAAAATATTGCACGAAACGTACGGAAAAATGTTCTTTATCATTCTTTAAGATTTTCCGTTCAATATTTCTGAAGTGGTGGTAAGTGGCACTATTTCACCGTTTTCTGACAAGGCCTGGTTTCCTTGACTTGATGTCCGCCAAACAATTCGTCCTTTGACGGATCTCAGTTCTATTTATTTGCTTGGTCTTTCATCATCCTTTTTATTTATCCTTATAATGTATTGCGTAAAACTACGTCCAAAAGTTTCACGCTATGAATCTGCGCCGATGCAAGACCGATCATTCGGCCTTGAGTGACTTGCTTGTCGCTAGGCGGTGCTGTGATCGCCTAAAGCCTAATGTAAAACTTCTCATTATTTAGGGAGGACTTTGGCTAAGTTCTACGCGAATATAAATGAAACCCAAGTTTATGACAATAATTTTGTTGAATTTTCTTTCTTCTCCATCGACCTGCCTTCTACTCCAGGGTCCAGGATTCGCTTCCGTGCGACAGCGGCAGGGCCGTGTCGCAGTGCTCTGAAAACATTCTCGCTTCTTTTGTTCAACCTTCTGGTTCTCTCCCGAAGGTCTCTCGCATCCCTTCCGGACAGGATCAGAGACTTCCTCTTTTTATCTTAGACAAATTGAAAAATGTTAGTTAGATAATTTATAAAGCTTTCCGAGAATTACCAAGAACTTTTACTAAAATTTCTTTATTTCTTAAAAACTGTTTCAAAATTTTTAAAATGTTGTACCTTTTTGAATGCTGAACAAATTGAAAAATGTTATTAAAATAATTTATAGAGCTCTCTGCGTACTATTAAGAACTGCGACTAAAAGTTCTGAATTTTTTTAAAAGTGGTTTTCAAAAACTTTGAAAAAGCTAACTTTTTGAATTTTCATCGGATATGACTGGCTAACGAACTTGACCCGTCTTTTTAAAGGCACTTGAAGTGTGTACAAAAGCGCAATGAAATACAACAATTCTTTCTAAAGTTATGGTGGTAACAGACATACAGACCTACACACCTACAGACAGACACCAATGCAAACACCTTTTTTTCCGGATTCATAGGATTTCAAAGCGTGGAGATTTGATGAAATCCGGTGGGAGTTAAATTTTACACAAAAGTAATACCTTCTCTTTTGAGAATGTAAAAATACTCTTCAAAATAATGTTAATTTTACAAATAATTGTAGAGTTAATGAAAGTGACCTTTTCCTTGGATAAAATAAATAATTAAATTAAATTAGATTTTAATGTAATAATAACCAAATAAATGGGTTAAATGGGTCGTTGTCAAATTGAAAACAAACTTGAAGTCCCAGCATGATAAAAATGAAGCAGATCCTCTTTTTGACATTTTTAATTCTATAAATATATTTCTTAATATTCTTTACAAAATGGTCTATTGATGCATTAAATTTGTATTCCCATTTATTTTATTATAATATTAAAGCATCCCAAATCTCACTGCCGTACGGTATCCTAACGGTGTCCTAATCCTCTCTGTCCACTGAGAAAATTATTTTCTCTTTTCTTTTGTAGAGAATATTTAAAAAATTCTTAACGTAACATATTGTGGAACTGTACAGGAACAAACACACCATTTTTGCACTTATTGCAATTAAAGTAAATATTATTACGAAAGGTTTAACGTATGTCCCTTGATTTTGTCGTTTTAATGTAAGTACTTTTTGTAATTAATGTAATTAATGTAAGTACTTTTTTAAATAAAATATTATTGCTGACATTTTGTAATAAATCGGTAGAAAAATAAAGCGTATTAATTAGTCCGAAATGCTGCAATATGGAAGTTATTATTGTCCCACATGAAAGCCACATATTTTATTTTTTAAATTACTACTAAAATTTTCTTAAAACTTATTAAATATATCAGTAATTGAATGTTTTTATGGCATTGCTCATAATATAAAACTCTTCTTTTATGACTAGCATTGAAATGTCAAATGGATTAAGTTAATAAATTGTCTAAGCACAATGAAGAGTCTGTGTATTCCATCTGTTACACCAACACATGCGGGCGCCTAAGCACAGCGAGCGTATTACTTGAACCTGCTTGTAAGCGTGAGAGTGAACGAACTGCATTGCGAGTATATTTATATATATATATATATATATATATATATATATATATATATTCTCTTGCGCCAGCGTGCGACCAGAAAATGATGACATGACTACTTAATGTATTTACTATAATAATTATTTCGGACACACGAGAGACAATTACACTTTTAAATTCCAAATTCAAAATCCTATCAATTGTAAACATGCTCACAGAAAGGGGGAAAATATGTCAAGAAGAGGCTTTTATTATTATCACATTAAAAATTTTATTATTAACATTATTATCAACGGAATTAGAATCAAAAATTAAATTGCAATGAACCTAGAAAACATACGAACTATTTCAGCTGATAGTTACAGGGGAAAGACTTGCAATCGGGGTGATCAAACTGTCATTTTTCATTGATTGAAAATCCATATTGATGTTGCCATTATTATTTTTTACAATCAAATCCAGAAATTCTAATCAAGCTTTCCAATAAGCTAACAAAAATGAATTGATTAAATGTGTTTGATCAATTCCGATCAATAACAATCGATAATTATGATTTAACCTTTAGGGGAAGTTGTCGAAAATAATCAATCGGCTTGGTTGACTTATTATTAAATAATCATCCATGTGCGGATAATTAAAAAATAACCCTACGGACAAATCTCAACCCTCAAATAATAAATAAAATTATTAATTCTGGAAATGCATGATATAGTAGAGTGATGAGGTCATCAAATTCCAAACGATGCTCCCGCTTGCAATTGTCAAGCGCGGCGTAAAAACACCTTATTAGCGTGGGAATAGCAATTCGGGAACTCTTGACCGCATAGCCATTCACAGGTTTAACGCGTCCTTGGAAAGAAGTTCCTCTACACCTAATTAGGCTCGTAGTCCTCATTGTCTTTGTAGGTGGATCGCTCAGTCACACCGCATAATCTGTTGACAAGCTTCAGGAGACATTTCTCTTCCTGAAACGATCGGTCTCGTCTGTCGCAATCTGTCACAATAAATTTGCTAATTTTTCCGTTTTTCCGTTGATTAGTCTCGAAGTAAAGCAATAAAATCAAAACGCGAAAAACATTTCCACCTCATGGAGGGAAGCTTAATTTAAGGTTATAGAATACTAATCTCTCGGTTCTTTAATCATTTCCATCCGCTGATTGTATTCGAAACTTAAAAACTAAATGGAAATAAAATCAAAAATTAAAAACTAAATTCAAATCCAGGAAGTCTTGCCTTCCTTCTGAGAAAGTAGTTTAAGTCAGTTTGGAAGTTTAAAATAACAATTACGTATTTTTCGGACGGATCAACTTACGACCGAACGGAAAAACCAACAGGACCACGTATAATTTTTTGCTTGAACATCTCTAGTCTTTTCTGAGGAGCTTGAGGTAAAGTATAAAATTAAATAGAGCATAATATTTTATACACACACAACACGCATGATCTCCATCTTCAATTATGTACTTTTTTATACATTTTGGGTATGAATAAATAACTTTCTTGGGCACACAGTGTACTGTTACTCAAAATAAGTCCTCAACTAATCTCAAAATCAGGCAGAAAAGGTAGATCAGAAAAATAGATCAGAATCCGACCTACTATCAACTTCCTGATGAGTTTCTAAACTGAAAAGTTATCTCAATAAATAAAAAATATTACACAGCCACACAAAGAAAAGTCTGGTACTTTTGACGAGACACATGTATTCCTATGTATTTTGAGACACTGAATCAGAATCTGAGGTCAAAATAGCACCTTTCACGATTGGTTTTCGACATAACCTCAAAAAATCGTATTTTGGAGTA
>JBAGKK010003866.1:0-12493 GCA_037177015.1 Euceroptres primus | reverse complement strand
AGCAAATCACCTTATGTAACACATTTTTGGAAAATTAAAATCGTTTTTCATTAAAAATTTAAAAAATTCCCGGTCAACAAAAAAATTCCCAGTCATTTCTCGGGTTTTCCAGGTCAGAAAAAATTCCTGGTCATTTCTCGGTTGTCCCGATTTCCCGGTCCAATGGCCACCCTGAAAATAGTACTTTGTGACATGAGTGCAAAAACGCGAACATCGACGAAGACTGTGAAGTTGACAACACTCGCCTACAGCTCGTATCACAGGCACCCCTTGTGAAAATATATACCAATATGCCACTTTGAGACCAGGAAAAAATAAACTTTGGTCTCATTTTAGTAAGTACCACTTAGTTTATACCTGCAGTACTTTTAAACTAGTGAAATAAACCCTAATTTCTATGGTTAATCTATAAATCTATATCTTTCTCATTATATCCTTCTTTCGCAATAAAATTTCTCACTCAGATAACATTTAAAGGGCCTACATTGCCTACACTTACAGATATTTATTACAGGCATGGTTCACAACTAACTATATTGAGGACCCTTCTCTGATGTCCTTAATAAAAGTATGACCAGGTAGAGAGTCTTCAAAACAGGAGAGTCAATAAGGCCGGATTTTGGGCCAACTACCGATTGGTCTCAAAGTGTTTTATTTTATTCATCTAATTAGGTCTCATAACCCCCTAAAAGGATTTTTTCTGAAACTGATTTGATTTCAAGAAATCGGCATTTTTAAGTTCGTATTTTACATGAGTTTTCGCACGTTCGGTCAAATCGTGCTGGGTTTTACACTGTTAATATTGCTCGCGCAAGATCGTACTTGCCCAAAAACTGCACACATATATGCGTTACAATATATGTCAGAGCCATCATTTTCCTTCTTTCAAAATAAGGCTTATTTTTACACTTTATTAGGTCTGCGACCATGAAAGCAGTTCAAATGTTCTATTTTATCAGATTTATTAGCAATAATTTCTATAAAATAATCGAAACAAACTTGGAAAGGCTAAGAAAGAAAACCTAAGAAAAGGTATCAGATTAGGATCAATCAGAGCTGATGGTCAATTAGGGGCTACGTACTCTGCAACAGTTTTATTCGTCAGAATTGGTTTTGTCATCTGAAGATGATGCTCCTTCTCCCACTTCTTCCGACCAACACGAGGCATCATTCAGTGTGCTCAGAACGCATCCAGAGTATCCGAGCCGACTATTACGTGCGCTATGTGAATATAACGCTTTACATTCATTTTAAATAGACGTTGAGGTTTTTTTAATATAAGAGAGTAAGTTACACATATTTTTTACGAAAATAATTTTAAGGAGTTTAATGAATTACAAGTTATTCATTTAAATTATAACGATGTCAAAAATTTTCATCAAAAACTGTCTTAAATAAAGTAATTATTGTTGATTAACATGCTATATATGTTTCAATGTTATTTCTTTCAATTCAAAGAGCGTCTTATAAAAGAAGAAATGTTGGACGCAAACATGCTAGATCGCGCTATTCGATACTCATGCGCCTACCCAGCTGCAAGTAGACACATCCATGTTTAGTTCGTTATATATCTGGTTTGGAACATTGAATTGTGATGAAACTTATACTCATTTGTTAGAAATTGAGTCTACTTTAAAAATGTATTCTTCAACATTTGCGAATTTCTGCATGCTTACAAAGTTACAGCGCAAATAGCACGCTGCAAACATTTTTTTATCTCATTTTCTGAAGTTCTAATGGCCATATCTTCTCATTAACTAGAGATAAAAAAATTGATTAAATAACTGATTTGTGTGAAATTTTATAAGCTTTCTAATGAATACTAAAGTTAGCGCATTTAAAATAGTAAGTGTAGTGATTCACCATGAAAACCCGAGAAAACATGGATTTTCGCAGTTTTTTCAAATTACAAAATTGATATCACATGTTTTTTGCAGTATGTAGTATCTATGGATAGCACGGTAGTGTAGAGTGCGAAGAGAGATTACGGGAAGGGATGAAAGAACGTGAGTAGTCAGTTCTCGATATCCCGTGTAATAAGACGGACGTTTGAGTCCCGGAGTTAAATAATCGCCGGTAATAAATGAAAATCATTCAGAATACTTGAATCATTATTTGTGGTACACCTTCCCTTTTTAAGGATATTACACAGTATAATCCAGAAAACATTGTTCGCGGTGAGCAGGCAAAGATTTAAAGCCAAAAATTGTGACCGTGGAATGGTTTTGGACGTAGTTAGAAGAATTAACCTACAAAAAATTGAGAAAAATTAAGTTTCCTTTTCATTCCTTCCATGGG
The DNA here is from genome assembly GCA_037177015.1 of Euceroptres primus. NCBI lineage: Eukaryota > Metazoa > Arthropoda > Insecta > Hymenoptera > Figitidae > Euceroptres > Euceroptres primus. Next base: position 10,195 of record JBAGKK010003866.1, on the reverse strand, counting down.
TGATTTTTGCTTTTAGTTAAAATTAGTTAATTTGATGGCAGAAAAAAAATTAGGTAAAAAATTGGATGGGGGCGGGGGGGGGCGGCACCTTTGGGTTAAACCTTATCTAAGCGCACCGTGACCACTCTTACGCCACTTTTGCACTGGCAGTACCAACCACTTATCGGATTTGGTCCAGCATTAGTTTCTATCCACAAGTTGTACACTTTGGAAGATGTGTGACGAGACTGTATTTGTACTCTTAGAATGCCTTCCTCCTGTTTGTGGACAAGAAGGGAGTACATTCCATCATCCGATAAGTATTCCTCGGTATACGATTGAGCTTGCTTCAGCTGATATCACATCACATCCGAGTGCAATGTATCGCAACTCATCAAGAGTTAACCTGGGAAAATCAGGTAGTGACTCTTGCTTTATAGGAAGCCACGATGTCCTCCTTTTTGCCCACTTTTCTTTTTCTGCTCGTTCTTTAAGGCGATTAGACTGCGAAGCCAGTCGCAACATTCGTTCAGCAATTAGATGATCATCAGGATTTTCAAGAATTCTCGAAGGTCGGAAAGCATTACAAAGGGCGCAGACTATTCTGACGTAATCGGCGATGTACGGAATTGGACTATTTGGAAAAACATCATTCAAAGCTCACCACGTTTTTATCAACCCATTGATTGCTTCAACCACCCATCAGACTTTAGTAACGAGCTCTGATTGATTTGCTTCAATCGTAGAATGCTGCGATCCCTTTTGGAGAAAATGAGGCATTTTGGAAACGAATACAAGATCTTCTAAGAACTTCAGACAGTCCCGAAAACCGCGATCAACAACGATAACAGAGTTTGAAGGCATCCATGTACGTAGTTTCCTTAAGCTTTTTTTAAAAAGACTGTCAAGGATACTAGCGTCGTTATTCTTCCCATCAGCAAAATACGGGCCGAAAACATTCACTATATATCCTGTGGTCGTTACTAACATCATGGGCTTGACCAGATTCCTTCCTTTATGCATAGAATAAGTCCGCCTTTGAAACGAGTAATTTCTACTCTTTTGGATTAACATGTATGTACTATCAGCAACAAGGATACATACATCTTCTCCATTTGCACATAGCGTTTTGCCGTTGCAGTCTTAATGACTGACTCGGGAGATATGTGTACCAAAAAAGAGTTGATAAAATCGCATTGGAAAGACCTGTGAGCAACTTGGTCAACAATAATACTAAGCACAAACGCACAGAACGACCTTTTGTCGAACGTACTTATATTGACAAATACTATATAACGTCATTAAATTGATTTTTCGTTAATCCGATGAGTCTATAATAATCTTTATCCTTAAGCGCAGAGGGATAATCGAAATTCAACCCTTTTTTTCTTGCCTCCTCATGCAAATCGTTCAGAAGCTCAGAAATCGATTCTGTGTTCATGTGAGTAAAATCAGAGGTGGCTTGAATAGACGCCAGAGCCTCTTTCTTAAGAAAACCATCATCACCCAAATGAGAAGCACAACATCTTGCTTTTGCAGGAATCAAATACCAGTATCGACGTAAACCCTCAATGCAGCAAAAGGTTTGATTCTGATACGATTATTCTTATGATGACAGACAATGCATCTGGATTGGGCAATCATACATCTTCTTAATGGAAGTTTGATTTTCCTAGAGTCAGAATCTGAAGTTGCATCTTCACTAGAATATTCTGGATTTTCAGAAGTTTGACCCTTATCTGGTTCTAAAACTCTCGTCTAACTCTCTCGTCTCTTTTGCATATGTAATCCGACGCTTTTTAATCGAAAAGTGTCGACAAGTATCGCAAACTTTTGACTGAATCATTAATAAGCTATTGAAAGCAGTCTTGAGAACATCTAATGCCCGCTCATAATGAATTACTGATAGATGACTCTTTGGCTTTAAGAATTTGCCGCTACAAGAACACTGTTTTTTCGGTATAATAAATTATAATTAAAACTTATTTCACAAGGAATTATTTAACCAGGAATTTTTTCCGAATAAAGAAAAAAATACGAAAAAAAAGTAATTCGGAACTAAAGCCAGAAAAAATAATCTGATATCAATGTACAGAACTATTAAATAATAATGATTTTAAAAAAAGTATAGACTCTAGTGCAGGGATGGCCACGGACCACTTGCAGTGCTTCCTCTGCCTCGCTTTTTCTCCTCTTTTGTTCCCTTTCTTCGAGCGCTTCTCCGAGCTTACCGGCCGAGAGCGACCGTGCTCCCACCTCCATCCTAGCAAAGACGGTAAGAGTGGGGTTTGACGAGTTGACAGATTTTATCTCCCAGAGCTCGTCCGTGGCCATCCCAAATGTATTTACGCAGTAGTATTAGATCCAGCGGATAAGAAAACCTTCAAACAGTTCGAAACGTGGAAGGAGATGGAACGTCGATGCTGAAAGCATCGACGACAAACGCGAATACCATGTGGAGGGGGAAAACAGTTGAACGCAGCGCAGCGGCAGTCGCACATGAACTATAGCGTTTTTTTTTTCTATTCAACTGGTTTTGGTTGATCTGAATCTGTTTTAATGTTTTTTAAGAGGAAATAATAAATTAATAATAATAAAATTATTATTAATAGCTGAAGAATAGCTGAAAGCAACGATAACGAACGCGAATACCCTGTAGAGGAGGAAAACAGTTGAACGTAGCGCAGCGGCAGTCGCACATGAACGACAGCGTTTCGTTTTCTATTCCACTGGTTTCGGTTGATCTTAATCTGCTTTAATGTTTCTTAAGAGGAAATAATAAATTAATAATAATAAAATTATTATTAATAGCTGAAGAATAGCTGAAGGCAACGATAACAAACGCGAATACCCTGTGGAGGAGGAAAACAGTTGAACGTAGCGCAGCGGCAGTCGCACATGAACGATAGCGTTTTGTTTTCTATTCCAATGGTTTCGGTTGATCTTAATCTGCTTCAATGTTTCTTAAGAGAAATAACTTTAAAATAATAAATTAATAATAATAAAATAATACTTTAAAATAATATGTTCTGTTTTTCATTGTCACAGATCTAATAAAGTGTAAAAATAAGCCTTATTTTGAAGGCTAAGTACCTCAAGGAAAATGATGGCTTTGACATATGTTGTAACGCATATATGTGCGCAGTTTTTGGCAAAGTTTTGCGCGAGCAATATTAACAATGTAAAACCCAGCACGATTTGACCGAAAATGCGAAAACCCATGAAAAATACGAACTTAAAAATGCCGATTTCTTGAAATCAAATCACTTTCAGGAAAAATCCTTTTAGGGGCTTATGAGACCTAGTTAGATGAATAAAATAGAGTAGTTGGCCCAAAACGCGGTTTTATTGACCCTCCTCCTTTATAAATAGAAATTTTCCAATTTTGAAATTAGCGCTTTGAAAGCTTAAAATTCATATATTTAGCGGATCGTGAAAGTTCCAGATATCTAAAATTTGCCATGAAAAGTTTCCAATTTGAATAAATCTAACACATCATTCGAAAATAATATTGTCAAAAGAATGAAAATAATATTATCAATAGTATTTACTTTATGTTACTTTTAAATTTATTATAATAAATATTTTTTAAAAATGCAAAATCAGTCTTTTTTATGTATCTCGTAAACCGTAAGAGATACGGAAAAATGGATAACACTTTTGGATTCACCATCATGGAGATATACTGTATAAATAAAGAAGAAATATAAAAATTTGAATGCCGATAAAAATAAATATATGCTGATATGAATAAATAAATAATTTTAAGCAATGTAAAAAGGGATTAACATCCTTCGGTTTTATGAAGGTCAGGGCCGACCGGCAGGACCCAATGCCGATTTTACATGCACAGGTCAAGATGTTCGTAGTCTCCTGGCGACTATAATATGACACTTTGAAATCACAAAATATTATTTTTTGTAATGAATGCACAGAAAGTCACTAAAGTGTTAAAAAAGTTCACTAAAAAATCTCTAGAGTGTCAAAAAAATATGCTAAAAAGTAACTAGTGTGTCATAACGAAACTATAACCGATTTACGCATGCGTAGAATTTGTTTTCATATACCTAACCAAAAAGCGCCACTTTTCGTACACTTTCCATGGGCAAAAACGCGGACTTTTTGTGCATGTGTTACAAAAATTACTTTTATAAGCTTTCACTGTTTGTGACGTATGTTTTGTGTACGAAAAGTTGACAATTATGAAGCGACGTGGGAAAATTACATTCCGACGTCGTTGCGCATGCGCAGAGGACAGAAATTTCGTTTTTTGTACCGTGCGAATGCGCAGCGACGTGGAAAATTGTTTTTAATATACTTGTATACTCTTTCTACGTATACTTTTGTAAGGGAACTGGCACATTTTTTTTTGCTTGTTACTTTTGGCACAGGGTCGGGTTGAGAACTTGACACCCGACTCGCCATGAAGTTATTTTCCACATCACTGTCTATTTCGGCCTACTTACGCACGCCCTACAAAAGTACATTCCTTGTATTTGTTACAAAAAATATCGTGTATGACGTTTGCAGAAACTATGCAGATCTAACTCGAGTGAAGTTAGCAGCACTCGCGGTCGGCTCGTGCTGCACATCTCACACTCGTTCTGGAACTGACTATTTTCCGCACTTGCCACACAATATACCAAAAATTGACTTTCTGAGGATTGAATTAGATTTGTAAAACTAATTCACAAATTGAATTGAGAATAAAATCACAGACAGACAATGTAAAAAAAAAAGTTAAATATACTGAAAGAAGAGAAAAATTATTAATTTCTTCCTTTAGTTTTCCATCGGAATATTTTCGTTAAAAAAATTATTATAAAAGTACTTTAGTTTTTGTAAAGCTTAGTTTAATTTGTTCAGATTAATAAATTTTTTTTGTCGTGCGGTATTTCAATCCCATATCTCGCGAAGAACAGGTTTAAAAACAGCAAACAAATTTTGTTTTTTAAACAAACAAATGAAAAATAGAAAATTTTCCCTTTTTTATTTAAAAAAAAATAAACTGTATTATATTACGAACAAAAATTGCAGAGAAAACTTTTCTGTATTGTTATTAATATATAAGTTATGGGTCAGTATTCGTCAGGAATATCAGGATCTGCAAGTGGTCTTCCAATTTTAATGAAACTTGGTGAAATTATAGTGCTGTGGAAGAGATATTTGGGGCCCAAAGTATTTCTGAAAATTTTTTAAATTACGGGCGTTACGCTTTCTTTAATTTTGAGGTTGAATTTTTTAAAGGTGAATACCTTTCATTTTTCAAAAATTCATGGAGACTCTTCTCGTTCCGAAAATAACGTCATTTCAGTGAGATCGTGCGCTACGCTGAGTTCTCAGTGTTGCGACTCGCGAACAATAGAACCAGCAACTTCTTTTTATCTTATTGTAAAAATATTTCCTATACTCAGTATGACTTGGATTTCATAATCAGGGGCGTGTTAAATCAAAAAATTGTTGACATATAAAACTAATTGTTATAAAAAAATTCTATTAACAAATACTCAACATGACGGATTGTTCATTTGGAAAGGATATTTCGGCAATCAAATTACTTGAATTTATCGGCAAAGTGATACTTGGTCATGGAAAATTATCTCCCGACATTATTGATTAATTTTATTAAAAAATTGTACAAACAAATGCAAACTATTGACATTTTAAGGCAACAAGAAACAATTTTTTCGTTTAATTGTCCTTAAATGATGTTGCCAATGAAGTTTAGTGTTGAAAATATAATATTCGATATTATTTGTTAAAATAAACAAATTATACACACAAATGTAGGGGTGATTCTCAAAAAGTTGTTAATTTTCGCGAGTGTTAAGTCTTTTGAATCTGGCTAAATCTTTTTCTTTCCAATAATACTAACTATAAATAGTACAAAAATAGCAATGAGCAAGATCAACTAGTAGTTTTGAGTTAAATAGTCAAAACTGTTAAAAATGCGAAGCCTTTCGAATTTAACAATTTTTTCAATCAATCAGTGGCTTTTTAATAATTTTCAACGCTTTTTAATATATATTTTACAAGAAATAGACCTTTATATACATCTGTATACGTTAAGAAACTGGTTAAAAGAGATTTCATAAAAATTAGATATTGCTACCTAACTAGAGGGATTTTTTCCTAAGGGTATTAAGAAGAGACAAATATTTTTAAGAATTAATTTTAATTACTCGAACACGAAATGTTAGCAACTCGTCGTTTCATACAGTTTGCGCTGCCTTTAGTGGAATACAGGTTACCGAATGACAAATAACAGAACGACAAACTCTATAAATTACAATTTTTTTCATGAAATCTAATATTTTGTAGGAAATGAAAGTAAAGGTTAAAAAGAGCGATTCATGCACGTCATTTTCATGCAAAACTCACCTTTTCAAATTTACTTTATTGTGGAGAAAATTGAGTTACCCGAGGACACTTCGAAAAAGTAGGCCTTTCAATATAAGCTCCAATCTCTTATTTACTTACGATATATAAACAACTAATATATGCATTATGCGTAAAAATGATGGTAGAATTAAATTAATTAAAGCAAAACAAGCTAAACATTCGTATTATCTAATAAATTAGAGAGAGGTGCCAACAATGGGGGGGGGGGGGGTGCCAAGAATTGGTGCTCTTACCCTAGCACTTCAAAAAACCTTCATTTCGACTTTAAAAAGACACGAATAACTATGGGGTTACCGAAAGACACAAATTTCAATACACACTTGCACTATGATTTACGTTAGTTTTTGATGAATGAAATTGGCTAAGAGGATGGATTTCTGATTTCAAATAATAGGAACTCGAACAAATTCACACACAGTATATTCAAAAGTCGTTTAAATAGTACTGTCAACTGTTAAATAATGCGATTTGTATTTTGGGACAGGTTACCAGAAGAAAATTTTGAATGTTTTATGTTGATTGACTTTGGCAGAATTCGATTTGAGTAGATTTAATCCAAAAGAAAATACAGTATTTTTTACGCACATTACGACCTTCATTTACAAAACTTGATATAAGGCCACTAGGAATAGTATTTAGCCGAGGACACGTATTTGTTAACTTTTTGAGAATCACCTGTAGACATTTACTGGAATCACATCAAGTCACTGCTATCACTGGCAACATCATTTAAGGACAGTTAAGAGAAAAAATTATTTTTGTTGACTTTAAATGCTCAAACTGGGTAATTTTTATATAGTTTGTTTGTAAAATTAACAAATAATATTGAATGACAAATTTTCATTACTTAATCTCACTGATAACACAATTTAAATAAAATTAAAAGAAAAAACGATCTATTTTTAGATATAAATGTCCAAAAAGTTAATTTGTTTATAAAATTAATCAATAATGTCGGAAGATAAATTTTCATGATTAAGTATCATTTTGCTGAAAAAAGCATATAATTTTATTGCCGAAATACCCTTTACAAATGAACAATCCAAAATATTAATTATTGGTAAGAGAGTTTGTTTATACCAATTAGTTTTCCAATCCAAGCCATAATAAGCATAGGAAACATTTTTACAAGATAAAAAAAGTTGCTGGTGCTAGGGTTCGCGAGCCACGACACTGAGAACACAGCGCAGAGCACGGTCTCACTGAAATTACGTTATCTTCGGAACCAGAAGACTTCATGATTTTTTCTTTTTTAATAAAAGGTAAATTCACATGGAATCTTTATATCTTGATTTTTAAAAAAATTAAAAGGGGGATAATTGACGAAAAATTTATTCAAAATTTTTTTTTTTACTTTTTCTGTGCAAAATTTTCTCAATTTTTATTTTAGAGTATTATTTTCTCAAAATGTATAATTTCACCTTTAATACCTTTGAGTTATCAAAATCCAGTTATCAGTTCCAAAAATATCGATAATTCAAAAAAATCCAACCTCAAAATTCAATACGGCGTAACTGCCGTAATTTTGAAAATTTTGAAAAATCCTTTGGGGCCCAAATGACTCTTATATAGTACGATAATTTCACCAAGTTTCATTAAAATCGGAAAAACACTTGCAGATCCTGATATTCCTGACGAATACTGACCCTTATGACAAAAAGAGGGGGAAAAATAGCGCGAAATTTGTAATACAAATATCCTAAAAAAGTATAAACAATTTCAAACTAAATACTTAGCACAGTTATTTAATACCCTAAACGCTGTTCATAACCGAAAATAGAGCAAAATTTGGGACATGACCTCTCACTCTCCAGCTAAATGCCCCTGCTTTAACCCTCTGTCGGAGAAGGCAGAGGGTTAAAGAAGGATATTTTTGATTTTTTGATTTTTTTAGATTCTGGAAAAAACTTACGCAACACCCAATTAAGGAAACTTATACTTCCAGGATACATTAGTTTCACAGCCACGGTGTGAGCAGTGATGTAGGATATTACTTTACACGGCAAAGTGACCAAATACTCTCTACTAGTTTGCCGTCTACTGCTACTTCGTGAACTAAATATTTTCTCTAGAGTCTGCTTCTGCTTTCGCACACCACTGAGAACAAAATCAGAAAGATTAAAACTTTAAATAACTAATTAAAAATCAGATAAAACATTTTTCAAGTGGAACCTATTCTTAAATAAAATTCTTTCTTAAGTATCGATTTCTTGTTCCATACTTAGATCGAATTCTTTTGCTATTCTTAAATTTACGTATATTTTCATTCATTCTACAATACCCGTCTATCCTTGGAACTTGAAAATCCACTGGCCATGCCCAAAACTCAAAATCGTATTTATTCAATTCCTGCCTCGCTTCTGATTGATTCCTCGCTTTAGCTTCTTCAAGAATCTTTACAAATCTTGTGTAAATAGGATTACTAGCTCTGGAATAACCACGAGCTACTAGAGAGGTGACGAGGATTATTCCTGCGCCTGCGACGAACTTTGATAGGGAATAAAAATCCATAATGGGAGTAATGCGACGATACATTAGCATTGCTACCAGAGGAAATGTGTACATGGTCAGAGACCACATCGTCACAAACTGAAATTAGAAAAATAAATTTAACTTTCTATGACCTGCTCCAAATCTGATCTATGTTTTAGAAGAAAATGTATCCTTTTTCTGTAAAACAATTGAAAAATCAGAATGAACCAAACGAAGAATTCTTTACCATACGAAATAAGCCGAAATCCATCAAAATTGCAGCATTTTTAGAGTATTCGTCTAAAATCGTGCTCAACATTGAATTGAAAACATGAGAATGACAATTCGGTGAAAATTAAAAATGAAATTTTATAGGATGAACAAAAAAGTTTTCTAGGAGTGGCTTTAAAATATAAAATTCTGATAAAATTATAGAACCATGACATGCTCAAGAGTTTTAGTTTAAAGATGTGCAAAAATTAAGAAAACATTTGTTTTGCACAATAGTTGAGAAAAACAAAATGGTCTTTACCGAGTTTTCCATCTAATGGATTTTAAACTGCTTATTTGACACTTTAAATCACGACAATGTAGTACGTACTTTTTAGGGCCTGTTAAATATAAGCAATATATGTATTCTTTGACATGTAAAAAGGTCAAAGAATGTCCGTATAAACATAGGAGTTCATGATATTTTGAGAATGACAACTCGGTAAAAGCCAAAAATAAAATTTATTTCTAGACTGTCAAAAACTTAAAATTCTAACAAAATTGTAAAAGTGTGTTAGCAGTATATGCAATGCTTCAGAATGTTGCAAACATACAAAAAAAATTTTTTCTATACCGTAGAATGGTCTAATTTTGAATACTTTTTAAGGTTTTTGAAGCCTACAACTATGAAGATTATGTCCAGTGGATTGACAGTAAGAACATATATAACCTCTAGTATCCGATACATATTTCTCCAAAGGAAAAATTTTTATCTCATCTGCTTACGCTGGCAAAAAAGATGTACCAGAATTGACCCCACAATGTTCAGTAATTTCGACACTTCTTAATTTTTCAAAAACATTCCAAATATATCTAATAGTTGTATTAGAACGTCTGTCACAAAGATTTCTACACTACATAATAATATATCTAATAGTTGTATTAGAACGTCTGTCACAAAGATTTCTACACCCTTCGCCGCACTTGTAACCCCCTACCCAATACCCTCAATTCATTATTATTATTATTATTATTTATCAGCATTTGGAACTCGTAAGTTCATTGCCTCATCTACCCGAGACCGCCACGCGTCTCTATCCTGTGCATCATCCATCCACTCATTATAATCATA
>JBAGKK010003855.1:0-12494 GCA_037177015.1 Euceroptres primus | reverse complement strand
GCGAGGGGCAAGGACCTGATCACGTGATAAATACAAATTTCTTCCAATTGGCGCGAATTCATATAAGAGTCCTAACAGCACTTCTTTCTTTCCTCGTTTACGATAACCTCGTATCTTTTTTCCAGTTTTAAATCCTTAGCTTGATTATCCATTTTGCATTTCTTTAATTATATTTTTATATTCTGAATGTCAGAATGACAGGTTATAAGCATCGAATCATTGATAAATTGACTCATAAATTTTAATCATTCTTCACAAACAGCAAACTTCACGCATTTAATTTTCTGATTTTGTAACACCAGCGACCGTTATACGAGCGAAAATTTTTAATTAATAGATATTAAGACTAAAGTACACAGAATTTTTTGTTCGACATTTGTGAGTACATTCATATAATTGAAAATGAGATATCTATAAATTATTTGATTAATTTAAACTAATTTTGTAAGAAGCCTTTCCGTTACACCAGCGACATTTTATTTGTACGAACGCGCTTTCTAATTTAAAAGAAGAAAATAACTTTGCTAATATTATGAATTAGAAATGGGCATGGAATTAGCTTCTTCCTTAAAGATTAAGCTTCTATTTTCCATTTTTAAAAATCGTTTGTAAACGTTTTTGACAGTGTCGATGTAGAAAATCTTACCGTTACACCAGTGACACGTAAATATTGGGACAAACTTAACAAACCAATTACAATCTTTCTATATATCCCGTAGACTGCCGTTTTTGAGTTACGTGTCGAAAAATTATTTTTCGCTTGATTTTATGAATAAGTGGCCAATTTGAAGCTGCTAGGTGCGTTAATGACCTTAGAAAGCCCGAAATGTAGCAGAAATGAAATGGGCAATATGTTGCTCAATGGTAGTCAATGAGTAGTGTAAATAAGTTTATTGAAAATATATACAATTATACATTATTATGTCTGGATATCTTTTCTGAAGTATGAAATTCTGCAAAACAATTAGAATTATGTGTTATACAAAGGCTGATTTCACATTTTATACCGAAAAAGAACGTCTTGGATTTGCAGCTCTCACGCTTACAGCGCAGTGGTGATTTAGTTTCCAAATCAATCGGTAGATGACCAACACCATTGCATGCTACAAAATCTGTCGGTCTCGATTGGAATTTACTCTTTTTCTCCGGGGGTTCGACTGGATCTACAGGGGCATTTCTTCAGCTTTTGATGGTCGCCCTCTCCATTTTTTTTGATTTTTCAATTTCTGGAGGTTTTATGAGATTTTCCGCCAATTTTTCTCTAAAACTCATCAGATTTGGGATATTCTTTGGCTCATTTGCAGTTTTCGAAGCTATTTCACGATATTCTAACTAAGAATTAGTTACAGCCATATCCAGAGCACGAGTGATCATTCAAAGCGTCCATTTTTTAGATTTCAGATACGCTTCATATAATGATAAGAACCAATCAAAATGATCGTCACCCCCCTATGTTCTCATTATATCGCCTTATCACTTCTGGACGTTCAATATCAAGCATAACCTGTTTCTTTTTGTCCCATCTCTTACATTTATCAGTAACGCCGATACCAACAAAATTTGATCCAATATTGACAAAAGAGTTATCGTGGAATAAGAAGAGAATTAAGAAGAAGAGAAGAAGAATAAGAATGAAAATAGAATAAGAATTATACCTGAATTTTTGCAAGCAACATTTCCAAAAAATCCTCGTTTTTCATTATTTTTTACGAGCTTTTCGGAAGTAAAAGGGGGTTTATAAAAACGTTTTATTCGCAGAGTAACAATTGCTTTTATATTTTTCAATTTCAGCCATTCTAATAAATGAAATGATGTAAAATAATTATCAAAATAAACTTCGGTCTGAGGAGTAAAATTCTCTCTGTTAGCTGCATGACAACTGCAGCTCCTTGCCCGAATTGTAAGAATTCATCCTTGAATTCAGTTCTTTGCCCTTGATATATGATGAAATCATACATCAAACCCGAAGATTTACACAAAACAAACAGTTTCACACTCCATGGATTAAGCTTATTTTTTTATGTATTGCTTTACGTCTAAATCGCCGCGATACCGGACCATTTTCTCATCGATACTCAGTTTTTCCCCCTAGATGCAACTTCAAACAACCTTGTCTTACCGCATCGAACAACGGTCGAACTTTCCAAAATCGATCAGCTTCATTCGTAGTATCAATCTTTGAAAAATGTATTGCCGTTTGTAGTTGATAAAATTTCATCATTTTCATATTCCCACTGATTACACTTATCGCGGTATTTGAATTCCAATACATTTTAATTCTTGGAAATTTATAGATGCTGTAAGTAACTGTATGCCAAAAAAAATTTTCAAATCTGGAACACTAGTAGGTTTCCAAGCATAAAGTGATTTTGATATGGCGTAATAGTGCATTCAGCTGCAGTTTGTGGTAAATCATAAGGAATGTAACTACTGAAAAACGAAATCGGATTTTTTAGTTCTTCAGAACTTGTTGGACAAGGCAGTGAAGCATTCGACTGCACTTCAGCTGAATTCGTACTCTCATAAGAACAATTGACCCATTAGATATTGTCAGGCGATGTCAAATTATATGTAGTATACAATTCACTTTTTTTAGTACTTTTGCTGCTTTCACGTCGTGTTTTTATCTTTCCATCAAAACTTTCTGCTTCCTTATTTGTATCATCTTCTTCTTCAACTTCTAAATATATGTATAAATCACGATATATTTTGATTGAATACAATTGTGAAAGCAAAAAGCATAATTACACGAAAAACAACCGATACCGATTACGTTCCGATGTTTCCGACACTCAAAGCTTTCTGGTTCATGGTTAGAGCTATCGAGATTTTCTATTTCCGAGTCATATCCATCGCTAAGAATCGATAAAAATTTATTAGTAAGCTGTTCTTGTTTATTTTTTATTCTAACAGAACGCCGCATCTGAAACCATATATCGTACTCGTTGACTACATTTGGGTAATATATTGCCCAATTTTTCAAAGTGACGTCTACTTTTTAAAGAAGAATAAAATAATACGCGGACCATTCCGATACCTTAATACTATCATCATGAATCATAATTAATGGCTCTTACCTCCAAAACTCCTGTTGTTATTTATAAAAAAACTATTTCGGTACGTTATTTCGACGAGTCGCGTATTTCGCTTGACTAACCTAAGAAAAATAGACTCGCAAATAAAAAATAAACAAAAACCAAACGCAAGATCGCTGTTTTTCTACTCTATTATTGTTGTTTTAACGAACCGTGCGGATATGACCGACAAATAAGTTTCCTGGCGCAAATACTCGTTGCCTAAATTGAATGGGCAATATATATGTCCACTTTTTGATCAGAAGATTTTCCTAAATCCTTTCAGCCATATCTCAGTGCGCACAAATGTCATAAGACGTAATCAGAACGTCCCAGAACCGTCATGTTTCAGGCCAAATGACGTTTTAGAAACGTCAAATGTTCGAAAGACGTTCTGAAAATGTCTTTGGAACATTCGACGTATTGAGAACGTCGTCAGTTGGTCTAACATAGGACTTTTTTTGAGAACGTTTTACTCACGTGTTTTGAGATCCACGTTCTTATAAATTTTGAAAACGTTCTACTTACGCCTTTTTGACTTTGTACTCACTGAGATAGTATCCCTTGTATCCGAAATTCTGGTTAACTTTTTTCTGTCGGTTTTTTGGGTCGCTGAATGCGAGTCTGGTGTTAAAATTTTTGAGTTTCAAAAATTCCAGAAGGCAGAATAAATATAGCCGAAAAATTTTTTCAATAGAACATTTTTATTTTTAAAATCGTCTTCTATGAGTCTTTCGGATCGCTAAAATCGAATCTAAGGTTAAAATACATTTTCGAATTTTGAAAATTCAAAAAGGCGGAACAATATGGCGGAAACATTTTTTTAAACATTATAATTTTTTATTCTTCTATTAGAGCATTTTCCGATCGCTAAATTCGAATCTCAGGTCATAAATTCATAATTTTTGCTATAATTTAAGATGGCGGACGGAAATTTCCAAAAGTAGTTGTAATTGTATTTCGTGAGTTATATTTTATTTTATCAATCGATAATTTCATGGCGCTAATATATTGCGTTTGCGATATTGACTATTATATATAAAATTTTTAAAAAACCCTTAGGAAACATGATCCAAACAATTGGGTTATTTTTGGATACTATATATTTTTCGCAAAAGTTTGATTTTTGATATTTTTAAGTTTTGTGAATGCTATATAATTCTGTTAGTTTTTATCCCATCGACAAATGTTATTAAGATAGACGTATGTAGAACTTTTTGAGTACTTTGAAGAAACGGAATTAAAACATAGGAATTTTCAAAGAAGTTGCTTATAGAATTTTTGAAACAGCCGTAACTTTTTAGAATCTGGTCGAATATAGCTGGTTAAAGAATAATTTTTTTCGAATTACTAGCTAAATTAGTCGAATTAGCTGGCTAAAGCATAAAATTAACCTGTTTTTTAAGACTGAAAATTTCTACCAAAGCGTAATTCGATACAATCATTCTTTCAAAAGATGCTGGTGACAAACAGGTAGACATACTATTGGAGATAGAACATGTAATTTTTTCAATTTTACAAAGAACTTTATATGCTTCAATTTTTGTAAGAAATCCCCCAAAAATTCAGAATTAAGATTTTTGAAAACAATTGCCAACGATTGAAAACATACTCAAAAGAAAATGTGATGGATAAGCCCTTTTTAGTGAAAATTGTTTCAGGCTTAGGCAAAAGGTATACTTATTGGGAGCTGTGAACTTTCGAAAGCTATACGCAATAAAGCGTATCGGATGTGTCACTAAACTTAGTCTAGTAATAAAAGATAACCTACTAATAATATTGAATTTGCTTTCGAATACTGATATGCCCCAAAGGTAAATTTAATCGAATGATTCCGTCAACAAAAACGTTGCAAAAGATTTAACCTAATTGCAAAAGTAAAGACGAATACTATTGTAGACAAACTTTGAATTATGCTGATTTTCACTAAAAATGAAAGGGGCGTCCAATTTTAAAATTTTAGTTTTCTACTACTATAAATGGTATTTGCTATTCAAGTTGGTTTGATGCGGTGCAAAGATTCTCGCAGTCAGAACACATTTTGTCGCCTCTGGTCGTCGCAGGTACCGCAGAATCGACCAACGATCCCCAGAGGTGACAGGTCCTGGTGTTGCCAGTCCAGCTTCCTCTCTGTGGTCGCTGTGCCGGCTTGTTAGATCTAGTTCAAGAGGAAACTTGAGGGATAAAAGGCACTGGGAGAAAGCAAGTGATGTAGATGTGGTATAGAGTGAATCGGTTTCGAAGGATGGCGACGCTCTTTAGTAGACCGCAATCCTGTATGCAATTTACGTGTTGTCCAATCTATACTGCCGTTCATAAAGTGAATCGACATGCACTCGATACGCTACACTGAAAACGGGAGAGGTTTTGTGGGTGAAATGTTAGGGTCTGGAGGAAGGGTTGGGATTACTAGTGTATTAAGCTTGGATGTGACAAAATAACAAAAAACGAATTCTGCTGCTCATATATACGTGTAAATTCGCTGTTGCAGCATTAAAAAATATGAAAATCTGTATAAAAGCAAAAATACCAACATTTTAACGAAATCATAACCCAACAGAGGAATTAAGTATGACCTGAGAACTCCGATGCTCTAAATTCGAATAACCTCATTCATAACTTGGAGCTTTTTTGTGCGGTATAATACCCCTGACCGTGACTATCTTGGAACACCATGGGCTATTTTTGGATTCGCTAATTTCTTATGCACCTTTATCCCACCATGTCACTCAATAACAACCTTTAGAAATTGTTTCTGTGGCATTATTATTCTCAGCACATATAAATTTTTTTGGATTCTTAATATCTTTTCTCTATTGGTATACTAACCATCATTTCCCCTCTCCCACTATACGCCCGTCATTCCTTCATGTCACTTCATAACAACCCTTAGCAATGGTTGCTATGGCATTGTCATTTTAAGCACATACAACGGTGTTCGAGTTCTCAATATTTTTTCTCTAATATGTACTTAACATCCCTCCCTTCTACCCCTATACCCTTTCATCCCACCGTTTTGCACAATAACAACCCTTAGCAATGGTTGCTATAGCATTGCTATTCTAAACACATACAACGTTGTTCGGGTTCTCAATATTTTTCATCTAATGGTGCAAAATAATAATCATACAAAATTTAAGCCCTCTACCTCAAACACTTAAGTTGTTATGAGCAGTAACCACAGACGAACGGACACCCGACCGAAACTATATAAGGGTTTCAATTTCAATTTTTGCAACGAAATAAAAAAAATTATAATTAATTTCAGTCTGGAAATTGGGAAATCTTCCTTAGGATGCATTTATGTTTGTAAAATTTTATGCGAATTTTTTTATTAAAATTATAAACGATACCGTAGAGTGGGGCTGTTAGGTACAACTTTTATGTTTTTTGAGAGGCTTTTTAACTTTACGTAGAAGAAAAATTTTTTCAGAATTTTCATTTTTACATACAGTTAGAGAACTCTATTCTGAAGAGAAATCAATCATTCTTGGATTTTTAAATCATTTTCTACTTACTAATCATCATTGTTGAAAAGTTGTACCTTTTTGTACCGCCAATCTTCTATATAGGTACAGCAGGGAAGGTTGAAAAAAAGAATTTTAAAAAATCAAAAGCAGCCTAGCACTGAAAAATAAGTTTTAAAAATTCGCTATTCTCAGAGTTTTGGAAAAAACGCTAAGATTCATTTTTTTTATAATGTACATAATATGTCCAATTTTCAAAAAACTTGTAACATTTTCATATTTTGAATTTTTCTAGGAGAAAATCTGATTTTCATAAGCTTCAAAAAAATAAAATAAATTTTAAAAGTTTTGCAAGTTATCTTACAATTTTTTTGGACCCTTAAAAACTTTCTCGCATTCAAAATTCACCTGACACGAAATTCAGAAGACTTTAGTATTAGAAGAAATTGGAAATAAACAAAATTTAGGATCGGGTCATTTTCAATGCTAAAGTCTTCTCAATTTTTTTTTCAGGTAAATTTTGAGTGTGGAAAAGTTTCCAGAGACAAAAAAATGTTAAGATAATTTTACCACTTAAATTTGGAAGAAAAAAAGGGGCAACCGAGAATTTTTTTATTACTTTTAAACTATTGAACTGATACTAAGTTTGGTGGTCTCACCAATTTCTTTAAATGCACCCACATATTTAAACATTTTTCAATGCTTGTACAGAGATCGTATAAAGTTCCACTGTCATCTTCAGTAAACTAGAAATCCCTCTGTATGTTATATGTTAGGAGATTATTATTTTGAATCAAATCATTATATGAAAAAACATGCTTAAAGTCAGTTGTACCTTGTAACCCCACCATGCGCGAATAGCCCCACTCTACGGTATTATAAACGATATTCAAAATAAATTTAAATTAATTTCAGTCTAGGAATTGGAAAACCTTTTTTATGCTTTATCTTATTTATGCTTGTAAAATTTTCTACGAATTTTTTAATTAAAATTAAAAACGACATTTTACAAAAATGATCGGTACCCACCCTTGAAAAATTTTTGTTTAAACAATTGAAAAATCAGATTTTTTATGAAAAATGATCCCTTGATCTTATTCCAATATTAGCATGTTTGCTATGTCCATTGGTCTGCCTATGGGCCTAAAAAATTGTTTATAATTTAAAAAATTATTTACAAACTTGCAGCTTATGACTACATTTTGTTATTGATTGCCATTTTAATAATGAATTAAAACGATTGTACTACAAAATAATTTTTTTCTACAACAAACTCATACATTAAAGGATTTTTTCAAATAAATTATTTATAACAATTCAATAAAATTTTGAGTACAATTACTATATGTATGTGACGCGATCCGAGAAAAGGGACCTACTAAGCAAAAAATCGATTTTTAAATTATGGTGGATTCTACAAGTTCTTTAATTGATCTTTTTAGGAGTGTAATCAGAAAGTTTGTATTCACATTATTTTACAAGATATGAGTAATTGAAAAAGAGTTTTTGAACACGTGCGGAGCGGCGGAGATTTCTTCAATCGCTCTCCCTGTAAAATTTTACTTTTGCTTAGTACGTCCCTTTTCTCGGATCGCGTCACATATTCTATTTTTTGTCTATCTTCATTAATTCTAATCAATAAGAAGTATATTTAAGTAATTTACTTTTTTACATGTATAATTTATTTTATATATATATTATTGCACAGAAAAATAAATTAAGTAATCGGCTTACACAGTTTCCTTGGAAATTTAATACTAATCATTTTCGTTAAAAAAGTCTAAATCCGTAGCATACTACCTAACTTTCACTTTCCGGCTCTTTAATTAAGCACTTGCATTTGTGATAAGAAAAATTCATGAAAAATCAGTTATAGTTTTGAAATTGAACCTAGAGGAGGTTTCAAAAAGAATTTCCAGATAAATGTCAAAAATTACAATTTTCAAAGTAACAAAGTCTCCGAAGAATTTTTATCTGTATTTCTGACTATTGGGATTCGATCCGACAACCCTCCTAAAGCAGCACTATTATCCACAAGTTTTGAAATTAAACCTAGGGGTGGTTTCTAAAAGCACTTCCAGATAAAGGTAAAAATGACAATTTTCAAAGTATCGAAGTTCCCAAAAAATTTTTAATTGCTTTCCAGACTTTAAAAATTGTCATTTTTGACATTTATCCGGAAATTATTTTTAAAATCACCCCTATGTTTAATATTGAAACTTGTAGATAATAGGGGTGTTTCAGAAGGCTTGTCTAATGTATTCCGAATAGTCAGCAATGAAAATAAAAATTTTTTGGGGACTCTGTAACTTTGAAAATTGTGATTTCTAACATTTATCTGGAACTTATTTTTGAA
The DNA here is from genome assembly GCA_037177015.1 of Euceroptres primus. NCBI lineage: Eukaryota > Metazoa > Arthropoda > Insecta > Hymenoptera > Figitidae > Euceroptres > Euceroptres primus. Next base: position 3,597 of record JBAGKK010003855.1, on the reverse strand, counting down.
ACCACCCCTAGATTTAATTTCAAAACTTGTAGATCATCGGGGTGTCTCAGAAGGGTTGGCCGCTGTGTTCCAAAAAGTCAGAAATGCAGATAGAAATTTTTTGGGGACTTTGATACTTTGAAAATTGTCATTTTCGACGTTTATCTGGAAATTCTTTTTGAAACCACATCTAGGTCAAATTTAAATTTGTGAATAATAGGGGTGCTTCAGGAGGGTTGTCGGATGCGATCCCAATAGTCCGAAATACAGGTAAAAATTTTTTAGGGACTTTGATGCTTTGAAAATTGTCATTTTTTACTTTAATCTGGAAGTTCTTTGTGAAACCACCCCTAGGTCCCTTTAAAAAACTTGAGAATAATAGGGGTACCTCAAAAGGGTTGTTGGATGTGATGCCAATAGCAAAAAATAAAGATAAAAATTTTTTAGGGACTTTGATACTTTGAAAATTGTCATTTTTGACATTTATCTGGAAATTCTTCTGGAATCTACCCACAGGTTTAATTTCAAAACTTGTTGATAATGGGGGTGCCTCAGGAGGGTTGCCGAATGTGATGTGAATAGTCAGAAATGCAGATAAAAATTTCTTGCGGACTTTGATACTTTGAAAATTGTCATTTTTTACTTTAACCTGGAAGTTCTTTTTGAAACCACCCCTAGGTCTATTTGAAAATCTTAAGGATAATAGGGGTACCACAAGAGGGTTGTCGGATGTGATGCCAATAGTTAAAAATGAAGACAAATTTTTTTGGGACTTTGATACTTTGAAAATTATCATTTTTTACATTTATCTGGAAATTCTTTTTGAAACGAGCCCTAGGTTTAATTTATATACTTTTGGATAATGGGGGTGCCTCAGAAGAGTTGTCGGATGTGATGCCAATATTTAGAAATGCAATTAAAAATTTTTTGGGGACCTTGATACTCTGAAAATTGTCAGTTTTGACATTTATCTGGAAATTCTTTTTGAAACCACCCCTGGGCTTAATTTCAAAACTTGTGGATAATAGGGATACTTTAGGAGGGTTGTCGGATATGATCCTAATAATCAGAAATGCAGGTAAAATTTTTTTGGGGACTTTGATACTTTGAAAATTGTAATTTTTGACATTTATCTGGAAGTTCTTTTTGAAACCACCTCTAGGTTTAATTAAAAAATTTGTGGATAATAGGGCTGCCTCAGGAATGTTGTCGGATATGATCCTAATAGTCAGAAATGCAGATAAAAATTTTTTGCGGACTCTGATACTTTGAAAATTGTCTTTTTTGACATTTTTCTGGAAATTCTTTTTGAAACCACTCCTAGGTCCATTTTGAAAACTTGAGGATAATAGAGATGCCTCAGGAGAGTTTCCGAATGTAATGCCAATAGTCAGAAATGCAATTTAAAATTTTTTAGGAAAGTGGACTTCAATTCACTATATGTTTCTTCCGCATCATAGTGCATATTATGGAACAAACTATGACATCCAGCAAACATTTCTCAATTTACTTTCACACTATGAGCGTAGATTCTAATAAAAGACATTTTGGTTCATAGAACGTTCTTTTGACGGATGCTACAACACTCTAGCCAAAGAAACGGCTTCTGCTGAACTTTGTCTCCTAATGGTTGGGATAATATAATTACCAATATAATTATATAATTATATATATATTAATCATGTATGATATGAATTATTATAATTATGGTATTAAAGAATTATGGAATCATAAAATAATAATTATTGTTTGTTATTTCTAATTTTATAAATTTATGTTTATTTCTCAATATATGTATAGTAAAATATACAAATATATTATTGATTTTATTTTATAATTATTGGAAATAATTTTTTCAAAACATTTAACAATTTTCGTTCTTCGTGTAAGTTATTATGTTGACATTCTATATATTTGATACTTACGGACCTGGTATGTGTGGCAAAGGCGGTCTTAGTTCGTTCCAGATGGCGCTTGCGGATGTGATGCTGACGATTCTCATGTCAGTTTTCAATTCCATTTTTACTGTCTTTGAGTAAATAACCGCGATCGGTCGGTACTTGTAAGGAATTTCAAGCGTGAAATTTTATTGTAAAACTTCGCGAGTGCGGTTTCGTAGTGCAAGTGACGTGTTTAAGCGTGTTCTGGAAAATCCACATGTGGCTGTGTGGTAGGGTTAGTGTGTATATGTTCCTTCCTAAGCATCTTTTTCCAGCAAGGATTTTCCAGCTATTCACTGGAATTTGCTGAGCCTAAGGGGTCAAGCGCCATTAGGAAAACTATAAGGTACCATCTAAACCCGGCGGTATCGCCAGGAAATCTTTATTTTATCTTAAAAATGCGGACTAAAATAGGCATTTTTTACATGAATTTTCCGGCCAAAAAAGTCCAAATTTCAAAATTTTAAAAATTTTTGAATAACTCGTGAAATAATGCATCTTTTTATGGTTCTAAGGCTCCTTTTAAAGATAAGCCAATGTAGAATATAAATATTGTATTAAGAATATCCTAGTATTTTTTTCTTGGATTTTGCCAAAGCCTAAACTTGAAACGAAAAGATCGTAAAAATTCGAACTTGTAAAATTATTTATAAAGAAATATTAAAAATAATTATATAACATATTGTAGGAAAGTTTACTTAACTATTGCTAATTATCGCTTTCATAATTTTTCAAAATCCTTTTTTCAAGTGTGAAAATTTTAAAAATTTGTATAACTTTCTGGATTCAAATTTAGACATTGGAAAAATCCAGGAAAATTTTATTCGTATTTTTCTGTCACAATAGTCACATTCTACGTTAATTTACCTTCAAATTAAGCCCAAGAAATGTCCACTATTTCAGAAGATATTCAAAATTTAAGGAAACTTTGAAATTTAGACATTTTTGGCAATATCTTTTTAAAGGAATTCACACATCGCTTCTTCCTGAAGTCATTAGACACAGAATTTTGACGCCTTTTGTGTTATTTTGAAGAAAAGTTTTACTTCGTATATCAATAGAATTATCTGATTTTATGCAACTAACAAAAAACAGGTTTTCTCATAATTCTCGACGGTGCTGTAAGGTTACGATCTCCAGTTTTTGTGATATATAAAATGTCCCCAAAGCTTAAAAACAACAACTTTGAATCCTTCGTATAATTTGACTATTATTATTTTAAATGAGCTTGAGCGTATAAAAATGATAAATGGTTGAAAAATGCCTTAAAGACAAGTGTTAAATTATACAAACCTAACATAAATCTTTAACTTTCGCTTTGACACAATAAATATAAAAAAACTGTCAAATCTATCTTTAAAAAATTTGCCCCGCCCACTTTGGGGGTGCAGGCACATTCTCATCGCGCGCGGCTCGCTTCGCTCGCAAGTTTGAGCGCGCCTAGGGAGCGCGGAGTCGCCGTCGCGCTCCGATACTATTGATCGTCGCGCTACGCGCTCCGATATTATTGAACGTCGCGCTTCGCGCTCCGTTATCGTTTAACCTCGCAGCTGCACGCGAGGTACTTATTGCTCGCGAAGGTCACCTTGCTCGCTAGTTTTAGCGCGCTTCAGGGCTCGCGGAATATTCGTCGTTCTTTGCACAGAGTCAAGTTTATTCCTCATGATTTACTTTTACC
>JBAGKK010003844.1:0-12494 GCA_037177015.1 Euceroptres primus | reverse complement strand
ATATATACTAAATTATATTCCGTATATTATAAAATATAATTTTATAATAACAGAAAATTGACAGAAGAGATTGAAAATAGAAGGGTAAAGTTAGAAATTGTATTAATTAAATTCCATCTATAGAACAGAACAACAATTTTGATTTCTGAACTAACTTTAACAGAAAACGGAAGCGTAACATCGTTTACATCCGCTATGTTTAGAATTAATCTGAATTTGGTAGAAAGATCTATTATCTAATCAACATCTCTTTGTCCAGGAAACCACTTTAGAGTTTACGTTGCACTATCTAGTACACAAATCCAGTCTACACTATATGAAAAAAAATTCAGAAATTAATTAGGATTCAAAGTTGTAACACAAGTTTAATTAGTTTTATATTCCCATCATATATGAGTGTAATTAGTTTTGTTTTAAGATAAAAACTAAAAAAATCGTGATGAAAATAAATTCCAAAAATTTATTAGTGATAGGTAAATTAAACTCTAATTATTTTTATCTTTAAAACAAAATTATTACTGAACAATTTCAAAAAATTCACTTGTAACTTTTTTAATAGAAGAATTTTAACTTACGAATTAACTTTTATAATAAAAAGTGAATCAATATTTACAGGTAAAGCTACTAAGAAGATTTTGAATAAATTTATGAATTTTAAGACTCATAATATTGTTCTTTAGAATTTGGTTACAAAACGAAGTTTAATATATTCTGTTGACGGGCGTGCCTTCTTGAATGGTCATTTCAGTGGTGTAATGTCTAGTAGATTTATGAGCTTGATCATTATTCAAAGTAGTTTGCTGTAATTTTGTGACCTGTTAAAAGATAGATCGACCTGAACTCATGTCACAAATTGTACAGGAAAAAGTGAATAAGCATTTATCTGATATATCTCCACTATTACTGAAATAAAAAAAGCATTACCTTTTTATTGTCAACATAAAATAAAGGACAGTTTATGCATTAAGAAAATTGCATTCATTCATTGAATTCACTGACAACGAAAAATATTTCTTTAATCTAATCCAATTCTTATTAAACATTTTGTTGATTATGGTTATTTTTAAAAAACCGAATGAAAATTTTTTCTTGTCTTTTTGAATCTCCATCCTCATTAGGGCGTATTGAAAAAGAAAATTCCTCTTTTCCTTTTCGGACAGGGCTAAAGATTACTATCAATTCAATACAGAACCAATTAGTTTTGAATCGATAAAATTATTTTTTTGACCTTAAAATAACAAAAAATATGCAATTTTTCGTTGTTTCAGCTATAAAAAGAATATTAATAATTCTTAATTATCATTTTCCTCTTCAATTAACTTTTTGGTATTTATATATACCAAAATCTGTAAGACTATACTCATTAATTTTACTAAAAGGTCCTTACGTACTATTTCGTACCAATCAGAACTCTTCCTTTGATTATCAAAGTTGGAAGTTCTGAGTCATAACTTCCGAAACCTTGACGCATTAATCGGAATTTAAGCAATTCTGACCCATATATCAAGCTCTACGTCTTATAAGTTGTACACTTGCCTTGCAACATATCGTTGAAAATTTAGTACAAGTTCTGCGTGGATATTACACAACTTGTAACAGTCCATGATACCTACTTCACGAAAGATCGACATAAGTGGAAATTCATTTATTTAGGCACCTTGACAGTTTCAAAGTTAAATTTTGTTAAAAACTCAAAAAAAAGGAATGTCATGTTTTCTTTGAGTTCAAATAGTAAACAAACTTAAATTGTATAAAATTTATGTATATTCAGAATTTCCTAATTCATTTTATTACTTTTTCTATTGTATTTCATTTACTATTTTTAGTTCTATAGAATCTTTTGAATTTCAAAATTCCTTAAAATTTATCCTCACAGAAAAAAAAGACAAAAAATAAGGAAAAAAAACAGAAACGAAGTTTACGATTTGTTTTGATGCATGTTTTGATAGAATTAACAAACATTTTTTTAAATGAACGGAAATTTGTTTCAATGAAATAAATTCTTGTTTGGCTAAAGCAATAAAAATATTTGATTCGCCTAGTAATGAAGCATTTTGTAGCATGTTTTGAATTTTAAATTATTAAATTTCAAATTCTTAAACTTTCTCATTTCTTGAAGAGCCTTTAAATCTTGTAAAAATCTTTGATGTTTTGCATTTAAAGTTAAATTAAGAAAATATAGAATCTAGCCAGGAAGTTAAATCAGAATGCAAACGGAAATGTCAGAGTATAATTTTCTCCAAGCTCCTAAATCTCTTTTACTTTTTTAAAAATATTAAAAATGATTTTAATGCAAGAATTCAAAACGTTTTCTCATCCTGTTTAATAGAAACACAATTATTTGTAACATTAAGCTTTGTTCAGAGAAACGATTTAGAGATAATGAAAGAGTGAAATTACGAAGGTACTGGAAATTAAATCACACATGTTACATTACTTGGACGAATAATAATAGGATTGTCTGCTTCAGCATCAAGGTATACTTTTTTATGCTAAGCTATTCGTTTAATTACTGAAGAAATATATGCATGGATTGCAGAATTGCAATTCTTTTAATTACTGAAGAAATATATGCATGGATTACAGGATTGAAATGTTTCAAAATGATATTTATCATTTTATTATCCCTGATAAATTTATGCTTATTTTGTATATTCTTTGGGATGGAGAAATATATTTCCGAATGCTGAATGCATTTTCAGCATTGATAAATGAAAAGTAAATAATTGGAAATTGAACTTAATCCAAGCCTAATTTTTTTTAAATTAAAAACATCTGATGCATCTGATTTACCTGAAGTTTTGAACGTTCAAATGAACGAAATATTTTTTCTCAACTCAAAGGCCATAGCTGGGTAAGCATGGTTGGTCTGCCTTAGCAGATAGTTGGTTCATATTTGGGTAGTAAGTTTCTACCATTATGTAATTTACCCCAAGTGCCAACTTGAAAAAAATTTTTTACAAAAGTAGTAAAAAAAAATCTGAAAAATCTAAAAATTAAATTTTCTTGAAAATGTCTAAATCAATTTCGATGGTTCAAGTATATATTGTACAAGATATCACAGCGGTTCTAAAAAAAATGGAGAGTCAATTCTGGCAATTAGAAAGGAATAAAAAAATTTTTTGAAATTAAGAAAAAAAAAATTTTCAGTAAAAGCTTTTTGGTATCGTCACAATTTTTCTCCTATAATACACTCACGCCCTCAGTAACAACATATATTTTTGCAATGATCCCATGATCCCAATTTTACTTCACAGTTACAAAAAAATTATTTTGTTGACTTCTACAAAATATGTCATTCCATTGAAACAAGGGGCCTTCTTAATTTTAACTCACGACTCTCTCAAATGAGCATCCTTCGAAATCATAGACTCGCTTTTGCATAGATTTTAATTTACATCTTGTATTTTCGATATTTTTTGTGTGCTATTACATACGCCACATAGTGTGGCCAAAAGCACTTTTTGTGGACAAAAATCTGTCTATAAGCCAATTTCCAATGGATTTTGATGTTTTTTTTTAAAATGACCGTTAGGCTTCCAGGTATAACGAGTTGGTGCAGAAAATTCACTTTGGTCAAACAAAAATTTTTTATTTAACAACAAAATCAACAATATTTTTTTCCTAACTGTTCAGATGTACCTTTTTTTAAGATCTTCAAATTGACTAAAAAAAGAGCTTGAGTCAATGTAATAATTATCTAGCAACAATTTCCAGTAGGTTAGAGTAAGAAAAAAAATTGTTTATAATATTTTAAACAAATAAAAGCCATTTTCTCGTGATTCGCAATGATTAGTTGTTTGAGATTCATATTTTTTATATAAAATATGAGAGAAATTAATGCCTAATTGCAAATAGTTATAAATAGCTGCTTTTTGACAATTATTTAAACAATTTTTATAAACAAATACACAACTTTCGTATGTCACAATGAATAGGCTGAATTTTTTTGCAGAATTAACCAAAAATGTCTTGTCAAAGACTCCTTGCTGCCATTTTTTCAAATTAACAACTACTTTTAATTATTTAAACAATAGTTATAAACAAATTCACATTTTCAACATTATTCCACGAATAGGCCCAATTTTTTTACGGAACCAACTAAAAATTTATTACCAGTAACTCCTAGCTGTAATTTGGTGTAAATTGATGAAAAATATTATTTATTTAAACAATTTTATAAATAAATGCACATTTTGACCATTTTTCCAAGGGTAGGCTCCATTTTCTTAGCAAAATCAACTAAAAATATATTGACAATGACTCTTTGCTATGATACTTTGCCAATGGACAAGAGCAGTTAATTATTTAAACAATTTTTATAAACAAATGTACATTTGATCACATTTGCCTGAATAGGCTTATTTTTTTCATAGAATAAACTAGAAATGACTTACCAATGACTCCTTCCTGTCATATTTGTCCAATTAACAAAAACTGTTGATTATTTAAACAATATTTATAAACAAATTCACAGGATGATTATTTTTTCATAATATTATTTTTTGCGGAATTAACTAAAAAACTAAGGTATATGTGTTAATTAAAGGTGTGATGGCTCTTGGTTATTGGGTTATCAAATTATCTACTTATTGGGTATCGTATCTCAACACTTTTTTTTAATTAGAAAAATATCACAAGAAGGAGTAATTGGCAAGACATTTCTTGTTGATTCCGTAAAATAAATTAGTATTTATTATGGAAAAATGGTCAAACTGTGAATTTGTTTATAAATATTGATTAAATAATCAACAGTGTTTGTTAATTGGACAAATATGACAAGAAGGAATCATTGGTAAAACATTTCTAATTTATTCCACAAAAAAGCCTGTTCATGCAAAAGTGGCCTAAATGTACATTTGTTTAAAAAATTGTTTAAATAATTAACTGTTCTTGTCCATTGGCAAGGTATCATAGAAAAGAGTCTATGTCAATACATTTTTAGTTGATTTCGCTAAAAAAATTAAGCATATTCTTAGAAAAATGGTTAAAATGTCCATTTATTTATAGAAATTGTTTAAATAATTAATATTTTTTATCAATTTAAACAAAATTACAGCTAAGAGTCACTGGCAATGCATTTTTAGTTTGCTCCGCAAAAGAAATTGGGCCTATTCGAGGAATAATGTTGAACCTGTGAATTTGTTTATAAATATTGTTTAAATAATTAATAGTTTTTGTTAATTTGAAAAAAATGACAGGAAGGAGTTATTGGCAAGACATTTTTGGTTAATTCTGCAAAAAAATTGAGCCTATTCATTGTGACATACGAAAACTGTGTTTATAAAAATTGTTTGAATAATTATCAAACAGCAGCTATTCTTAAAAAATCACAATTAGGCATTAATTTCTTTCGTATTTTATATAAAAAACTATGAATTTTAAGCAACTAATCATTGCGAATCACGAGAAAATGGCTTTTGTTCTTTAATTTGTTTAAAATATTATAAACAATTTTTTTCTTACTCTAAACTGCTGGAAATTGTTTTTAGATAGTTATTACACTGACTTAAGCTCTTTTTTAAGTCAATTTGAAGGTCTTAAAAAAAGGTACATCTGAAAAGTTAGGAAAAGAATATTGTTTATTGTTAAATAAAAAATTTTTGTTTGGCCGAAGTGAATTTTCTGCACCGACTCGTTATCCCTAGAAGCCTTACGATCATTTTAAAAAAACAATCAAAATCCATTGAAAATTGGCTTGTAGACAGACTTTTGTCCACAAAAAGTGATTTTGGTCACACTGTGTGGCGTATGTAATAGGGCACAAAAAAGATCGAAAATATAAGATGTAAAGTAAAATCAACATATGGGTTATTTTCCACGCTGAGAGCACTTTCGAAAAAAGTAAATTTTTTTCGAAAATTTTTTCAAAATGATTTCCTTTAGTACACATTAGGTTTATTAGCATTAATACAAGAACCTGTAAAAGTATTCACGCTACAAATTTATTTGAAAGGATTGTAGAGCCTTCTAACGTCGCACGCATTTTCCATCTTCTTGTAACTAGAATTATTCCCTAATAAAGTAAAAAAATACAATGAAATTTTCACAAATGAGGAATAATAGAATAGAAAGTAAAAATTATATATAAAAAAGCAAAAAAAATATTGAATTTTAAATAAAAAAGATTTTAAACTAATTTTTTAAATTAAAATGAATCATTCTTTGATTATAGTTTGAAGTTTAAAGATTAGGTAAGAATAAAATTGATTTGCTTTGTAACTATAATAATATAAGTTATCGAAATTATTAACAATTCAGTAATGACAAATAATAATTTTTTGAAAATACATAACAAATCTTTTTTTAGTCGTCACAACATATTTTGATAAAAAATATACGTAAAATTTTTTGTTAATTATGTGTTAAAATAAATTTCTTATTTTATTAAGAAAGAACATAATTACAAGAACATAATTATTTATAAAAAATAATAAATAGAAAAATAGACATATAAATAATAAATAGAAAAAAATAAATAGAGAAAAATATTTAAAAAATAATAAATTTTTGATAAAATTTTTAGAGATCAAGTTTCCTTTTTCGACAAATTTTTTTTGGTCTTTCTGTTACAATTGACTCTACTTTATCTATCTTGGGTTTCGCAAGTTGGGTTTTTGTCTTTCGCAAGATTTATTTGAGCTTTATCTTCCTTATTCGCGTTTTGATTCATTTTTGACGCTTTTTTTCTTGTCGTCTTAGCTCTTTTTTCTTTTACCCTTGGCGAATTCACCGTGTATTTTCCTACTAAGAACATAATTATATATTCTAAAAAAACGTTAACCAAAAAGCTTTCATTGAAAAAAATATTTTCAAAATTTCAAAAAATTTTTTTATTCCTTTCTAATTGCCAGAATTGACTCTCCATTTATTTTTAGAACCGCTGTGATATCTTGTACAATATATATTTAAACCATCGAAATTGATTCAGACATTTTCGAGAAAATTTAATTTTCTAATTTTTCAAAAATTTTTATAGCTTTTGTAAAAAAGTTTTTTTTGAAGTTGGCACTTAGGGTAAATTAGTCTCATAATGGTAGAAACTTACCACTTAAATATGAACCAACTATCTGCTAAGGCAGACCAACCATGCTTACCCAGCTATGACCTTTATGTTGAAATATAGTACCAACTAGTAATTTTAAGTCTGCTTGTCAACTGCATTATTATATTTGTAAACAAAATAATATTTTAAAACTGTTTTCAATTCAACAAACAATGAAGAAACAATCTCGTTCATTTGAACGTTCAGAACTTCAAGCTCGTAATCTTGCATTTGAAATTTGTAATACTTCTTATTAAATGATTTAATTTTTTTCCAGAGTTATCGTGGACGTAGTGGACGTTTTTTCAGTGTTTCCACAGAAGATTCCAGTGTCGACTCTGAAGTGGGAACCGCAACAACGATCACTTCCGGTAAGAGTTCTGCTGGGGCTGCAGCTCTCAAGGCCAGCAAGCAACGTTGGAGCGGTTTTTTCACTAATACGAAGGGAACCAAAATGGAGTCACTGGTTGAACAGCTAAATAGTTACACGAAGCATGGGGTTCCACGTCTTTCCGATGTACCTTATGACCTAACCGTCAATGAAGAAGGTTTGTTTAAAATTTCTGTATCAATATTTTTATTTTTATTTAATTTTCGGCGTTGCTGTAGAGCCTGGAAAACTTGGAAAACCTAGATAAGTTATGGAATTTTAAAAAAAGTCCCGAAAAACATGCAATTTACAAAAAGGTTCTCGAGAACCTGAAATTTTATATATTTTCTGAATTTTGTTAAGATCATCAAACAAATTTTTTAAACTGTTGTGTACTTTCTTTTAATGTGGACTGAAGAACCTATAGGATTTTGAAATTAGAAATTTGCAGCAATCCTAGATTTTGAATGATTTCAAGTTCCATGTATACAATAATTTCAGGTTGGTAGCATATTTAGAAAACAATTATTTTGCTTATTTTCGAATGTACCTAAATTATAAATCTTTACAATAAAACGTAAAAGCGTCGAATAATAAAAGTTTGAAAGCCCTGCGTTGTGAAATACGTGCAACTGAACAGAAAATCAGGTTTGAATGTTTTACGCGCAAAGAATCTAAACTTAAATCATATTTTGGGAATAATTTTGCAACAAAATTTAATTAAAGAGAGTTTAATTAAACATGCAGTTTATTTTATATGTAGACTTTAACAGAGCTCAATTATTCTGAAAATTTCATACAGTTTAACGAAATGAAAGATTTATAACTAGTTAATTAAATTTTACAGTACAATGGATTAAAAGTTAATTAGCTCACCAATATAACGCTCAAAATAATTAGCTTTACTTCCAATGAATTTGCTGCTAAATTCTATTATTAAATTATTCCATTATGCCAATATAATATGTTAGTTCCCGAGGGGTCCAATTATAATGAATAATCTCTTTTTTCAATTACTGAACCTTCTAACACTAGGAAAATTATTTTAAGTTTAAGGACAGAAACGGCCAAGTTTGTCTACTGAAGTATCAGTCATTAGTGGATTATTAAACGACCATTAGTGCACCACAAACATGTCTGAACTCCTAATTTCAAGAATGAGTTTAGTCAAATTTATTTGCAAATTAAAGTAATAATTGGGTGTGGATTCAATTCAAGCATTCAATGTGCTCAAAAATTTCTTGATACCTATTATTGAATTTTAATTCAAAATAAGTAAAGAGACTCCAGGGTGGCCGTTTTTACCGACGAAAAAAAATCCAGGTCATTTCCCGGTCATCGAAAAATTTTTCCTGGTCATTAAATAATAGTTTCCAATGAATAACAGTTAATGTAATGAGTTTTAAAAGTTTTAAAATGTTCTTTATTTAATATTCTGAACATACAAACAAGAATTTCTTTTTATTTTATCATTAGAATAGTTTATATTATTGAAGAAGTACAAATGGGGGATTTTCAATGAAGCCCTAGAACATTTTTATACGTTTCTAAAAGTAACATAAGGCTATTTTATATAATGAAATGTCGCCGTGATTTAAACGAGAGCATAGGTTTTAAATCTATGTAACATAAATATTTTAAGTTTAACTAATCCCTAGTGACTAAAGTGTGATATTAAAATATATAAGCATTTACATTTTGTAAAAGAAATTCGATCACAGAGTGTTATCGCTAATCGAGATATATTTTACCTTTACTATACTAACATTCCTAGAATAACAAATTTTATTTAGTTACTCAGTTTTTTAATCTCTTGATCAATGACTTGACTTCTGAACTTTTTCGTGCATTTTCTAAAAAAATTTAAAAAATTCCCGGTCAACCAAAAAAATCTCGGTTATTTCCTGGTTTTTCCATGTCACAAAAAATTCCCGGTTATTTCCCGGTTTACCCGGTCCAGCGGCCATCCTGAACTCTGAATGTTATTATCTCAATGAAATAATTTTCAGTTACAAACGATGGTCTAGTCTAAAGCATTAGAGGTAAAGATATGATGCACCCTTTTCTAAAACGGAATACCGATTTCTGAAACGAGGTTCTTGAAATCCGGTCAGGCGATCTGTTTTGTCTGCTAGGTTAACTACCACGCGATACGAAGATCCATTAAAGAATCGATTCATACAAGGTCGGATCTTCCGTGAGAGATGGACTTTTTTTCTGAAATAGAAAGTTGCTATCAATCATCGGTTAAATAAAGAAGAATAATCAGCAAAAATATTTGTTGTAAATCGAGGGATTGTCGAAAAGTTAAACTTTTTAGAGATAAAGGTTTGAAAAATTGATTTAAAGTCACAAATTTATTTATAATAAATTTTTCTCAATTTTTAGCTTTGTACGCTTTGGAGAACGATTGGCGGGATATTGTAGAGAATTCAGAACTATTGTTGGAGAAACAGCAACAGCAACAAACCGCCCTGTGGGAGTTAGCACAGACTGAAGTGGCCTACATAAGAACTTTAAAGGTCGTGACAGACGTAAGTTGAATTTTTATTTACCTGTGAAATTTTATTTACAAGAATAAAACAAGGAATAAAATTAAATATTTGATCTAATTTTGATTTGACAGCTCTTCATGGCGTGTTTGTGTAGCCTGCAGGCCTCGAATATCCTGAACGAGGTCGACAGGACAAAACTGTTTAGCAACATCCCCGACATTTATGCCGCCAATAGTTATTTTTGGAGCGAACATCTTCTCACCATGCTGAGTGAAACGAGATCGACTAGGCAACCTTTGGAACCTGGCTTTCTTCTTCAGGGTTTTGAGACATTCGAGAAAACCTTTGCACCCTACACGAGGTATTGCTCCGAGCAAAGTAGATGCCAGCAATACTGTCGAGATCGACTTAATGACAATGAACTCTTTACGGCTTACCTCGTGGTAACTATATAAACTCTAATTATAATCTCTGACTTTTCAATTTCTGCAAATCCACCGAAAGAAATTTAAGTAATTTGAAATCTGCAAAATAGCAGCCTTTATTAAATATTTCTAAACCTCTTTTTTTTTGCCAGTGGTGTGAGACACAAAAGGACTGCAATCGGCTGAGGCTTTTAGACATCTTAGTAAAACCAATGCAGAGGCTAACAAAATATTCGCTGCTCCTCAAGGCTGTGCACAAAAATACAGAAAACGAGGATCAACGAGCTGAGCTGTCGATAATGGTAGTAAAAAAAATCTGCCCAACCCCCTTCGGGGGCGCGGGCACATTCTCATCGAGCGCGGCTCGCTTCGCTCGCAAGTTTGAGCGCGCCTAAGGTGCGCGGAATGGCCATCGCGCTTCGCGCTTCGATACTATTGATCGTCACGCTATGCGCTCCGATACTATTGATCGTCGCGCTACGCGCACCGATATTATTGATCTTCGCGCTACGCGCTTCAATATTATTGAACGTCGCGCTTCGCACTCTGTTATCGTTAAACCTTATTATTTTCCAAGATTTGAGCATGATACTTGAATTTCTTTCTTATTAAAATAATTTTAAGCGCCCCTAGGGCTCGCGATTATGCTTGCGACTCAGTAACATTTTATTGATTCTTTAGAAATTAAATCATGACCGATTACAACTCAAATCAGGCAGCGTGGTAAAGCACCTCTCACTGATTGGCTTCAAATTGAAATATGCTGTTAAGTATGAAAAATAAGCGAACACGTTTTTTTTTCTTCTCTCTAAGATGAAAGTTACGGAAGTTATGTCGATTTCAAAAATAATCTCAAAATCTGACGCCGTCGCACAAAAATTTTCAAATGACTCATATTTTCTTAATTTTTAACTTTTTTTCATTCTGTTTCGCTCATTTGACGTGGATTTTAATGCTTTTTCTTCTCGCATTGAGTTTGTTTCAAAAAGTTGAAAATTAAAAAAGTTATACCTGTTTTTCAAAAAATTTTCAAATGCGATTTTCTCCGAAAGGCCATCGTTCTTTGCTGAAAATTTTTTTAACGATAGCTGATTATATGATCTAAAAATTACACTATACGGGAATTTCCACTTCTAATTTATGTAGGAGTAAAAAAAAATATATTTTTTTCATTTATTCGTGTTTTTTTATGTGGAAAGCTTTAAAATAATAATTGTTAACTTATTTACAACGTTTTTACATAAATAATACTAAATAATTTCAATTTCAATCTTATTTTCACAGATTTTAAGGTTTTAAAGCCTATTTTTTGCTCTTTCTTTGTATTGTATTTGAAGCTTTTTTAGTAGATTTTGTAGAAGTTTTCCCAGTAGATTTTGTAGTTTTTGCAGTAGATTTGACAGTAAAAAAAAAGACTTTGAAACCTTAAAAACTGTGAAAATAAAATTGGAATTGAAATTTTTTAGTATTATTTCTGTAAAAACGTTATAGTAAGTTAAAAATTATTATTTAAAAGCTTTCCACATAAAAAAACACGAATAAATGAAAAAAAATATTTTATTTTTTTACTCCTACATAAATTAGAAGTAGAAATTTCCGTATAGCGTAATTTTTAGATCTTGTAATCAACTATCTCTGAAAAAATTTTTAAGTAAAAAAAACTATAGCCTTTCGGAGAAAATCGCATTTGAAAATTTTTCAAAAAACAGCTATAACTTTTTTAATTATCAACTTTTTGAAACAAACTCAACGCGAAAAGAAAGAGCATTAAAATCCACGTCAAATGAGCGAAACAGAATGACAAAAATTAAAAATTAAGAAAATACGAGTCATTTGAAAATTTTTGTGCGACGGCGTCAGATTTTGAGGTTATTTTTTAAATCGCCACAACTTCCGTAACTTTCATCTTAGAGAAAAATAAAAAAATACGTGTTCCCTTATTTTTCATATTTAACAACATATTTCAATTTGAAACCGATCAGTGAGAGGTGCTCTACCACGCTGCCTGATTTGAGTTGTAATCGGTCTCGTGTTTAATTTTCTCAGAGCGCTCAGGACTTTTAAAGAGATTGTTAACTTTGCTTTTGATTTCAAGTTCAGATGGCAATTAACTTACTTAAGGTTCTATCGACCTTAAGGAACACATTCTCATCACGATT
>JBAGKK010003833.1:0-12495 GCA_037177015.1 Euceroptres primus | reverse complement strand
TTTTAAAATTGTAATGTTCTAAAATATGAAGACACATAATTTCGAAAAAGTTTTCAAATTTGGTAGGTCTCTCTAAGTATAAAAACCTAAGTTTGATCATTTTAAAGTTTCAAATCTGGAAAAGTAGAAAGTTACAAATTTGTAATTCTTTCAATAACATAAATTATTTTAAAATGTAGACAACTGTGAAACTTTGAAACTGAAATTTTAATGTTCAATTTAGAATATAATTAAAATTCGAAGGTACCTACATCATTTTAAAAAAGCTTTAAAATTTGATTGACACTCGAAGTATCAAAACCCAAGTTGTTTTGAATTTTTAAAATTGCAAATAAAAATTAATTAATTTTTATTTTCATTCGTGCTATAGACAAGTTTTACACCGTCATCAACCTTATATTCGACATTAAATAAAATAAATATGTTTTCCATGTTTTCGAAACCATCATTTCCAAATTACAATAATTTAGGAGCAAAATTATCAAAAAATTGAAAAACTTTTAAAGTATATAAATTACCAAATAGCACGTTTTTAAGATTGTAAGGTTCTAAAATACGAAGGTACATAATTTTAAAAAACTTTCTTTGATTTGCCTCTCTAATATAAGTATAAAAATCCAAGTTTGATGTTTTTAAAATTGCAAATTTCGGAAAGTAGAAGCTCAAAAATTTGTAATCCTTTTAATAAAAAAAATTATTTTTCAGTGTGGACAACTGTGAAACTTCGTCACTAAAATTGTAATTATTTTTCAATTTAGAATAGTAATAGTTAATATATAATGCTTAATTATATAATAGTAATAGTAAATTACTATTATTACTATTATTGTAGTATTTAATTATATAATTATTAATTCTAATTTTTTATAACACTAAATTATAAATTATATAGAATATTTTTCGCTAGTATCATACCTTGAGAAACGAGGATCAAAGTGAGGAAAGAGAAGACTTTAAAATGCGCCATCTTGATGCAAACTATAGAATTGTTCTACAAGAGTTAAAAATGTACCTCATGTCTTATATCCCCTCATTTTCGATTGACTAGCGTGTAATATCGTTATAAACTAGGCTATATGAATTATGCATATTGACCTGTCAAGAAAGCGACACATCGAATAAATGAATTTACGATCTTCGAGGAATATACTCTACACCTACACGACTCAGAGTGTGCAATACATCATCTCTCCTTAACAATATGGGTCTCAAGTGTACCAACGTGTGCAGTGAACTTCAGTTTCCTCGAGGAACTGATAAATAAAGTAATTAGATTGATTCGATTGCTTCAATGAATTTCTTCCCATCATAATCTACAAAATGTATAATTGCAAATTTATCAAAATGATTTATTAGGAACTTTGTGCTGGATAATCTTTTTGCTATTTATCAGCTATTTATTACTATATAAACTTGTCATAAATTGTGATAATAATTTTTAAAAATATCTTAATTAATTATAAAAAAATATAGGCCATTATTTTTGGCATAATTATAACATGAATCCTTGTATATATTAGGTATATACAACATATGCAGTTATTATTATCAGAGATTGAAATATGCCACATATACATTTTGATAAAAATTTATATTAGTTTAGCATAATTGAAATGAAATTATTGCCTTGGAATGTATTTTGTAATTAAATATATTGTATATAAATATTAATGAATAAAATTATTTATCCATCTTGTTATTAGAAATTATCTCTTGGAGATAGACATATAATTCATTAGTTTAATGACATGGTAAAATTATTTTATAAAATAAGTTTATTACGAAAAACCTTTTTCAAGTTTTGAAGTCACATGTGAACTTCTCTTTGACTTTGGCTCTCGCCTTTTGACCTCTTATATCAACTTTATATTTCTCCTGCCCAGTTCGTTTCAATGGAAACTTGCAAACATCATAAAAGTCATCTCTTCGTGGCTTATAACTTTTAGTTTCTTAAAATATTTTTCTATCGCATTCACCAGCATTAAAATAAAATAAAAACAATTTTTAGAGCTTCAATGAATAACTCTCGTTTCACCCAGAAATAAACTCTGCAGGAATGATTTTAATCTCTGTATAAACAAAAACATATCCTCTTTTATACATATTTAGTTTCATTCAGCATTTATTTTAAATAAACGGTATCTATTTATTTTGAACTGTATTATTCACATAATGGATTAATGTCAAATTGATAAATGAATAAGGGATTAAAATTTTATTAAAATAGGACAATTAAGAGTACAGTTTTAAATTATAAATATGCTGGCATTAAGTAGATAATACTACGAATAGCCAGGCACGAGTTAGTAATCCTAAGTAGTAACGATAACTGCTTAGTCAGACATTTTCAATTAAAAAATTCAAATATTCGAAAGGTTCTCTATTGAATTTTTGCCTATAATAATTTTTTGATAGACATATTTAAAAATCCCTTCAAATTTATTTCACTAGATTGAATTTCATTAAAAGCGTCAGTCTGTCGACTGAAAATTTATTTTGCTGATATCTTATAACTCTTTTCTTAAATTGAACCTGTTAATTTTTTTAAATCCCACTGAAAGTTAGTGACTATTCACGATAAATATTTTATATTTTTTATATTATATTTTTTTATAATTTTTGATTTTTTTAAAAAAGGGTTTGGTGTTGCTCTCTATATCTGAATTAGTAAAGTTTCACTATTTTCTTATTGACTTAATTATAGCTATATGAGGCAAATAGTAAAATTTCACTGAAAATCAGTGGAAAATCACTGAAATTTTACTAATTGCCAAAGCTATTTTTGAGTCACTGAGAAATCAGATTTTAGAGTGTTCAATCCTCTATTTTTGCAGGTATTTCTTTAAATTTAAATATTGTTTCTCTAACGATAGATGCTTTTTTATGAAGATAAATAATAATTTCTTTATGATAGTTTTTCTTTTTATTGTATAGACTCTAAAAAAAAAATATGTTTACGAACAATTGACCCACTGTATCCTTTTCAAATGAAATGCCACATTAAGCACACTTTATATTTGTAATAATCACTTTATATTTATATTATCACTTTATACGCTTAACATGTATGCTATTAAGAAACGAAAATGTTACAGTGAAACATTGTGAAAAAATTATGCATAAATTATGCATATTCAATCAATCTGAAGGTATCAAACGAGACGCATGAATATACCTCAAAATTCACTTGTCATAATTTTCATTTGACGGAAATTCATGTTGCCGAATAATCATTTGCCATAATTTTTATTTATTCGAATTACCATTTGCCATAATTTCTATTTGTTCGAATGTTCATTTTTCATAATTTTGATTTATCCGAATCGCCATATGCCATCATTTTTGTTTATCCGAATTATCATTTGTCATAAATTTTATTTGTCCTAATTTTCATTTCTCCTAATTTTCATTTACTCAATTAGCCATTTGTCCTAATTTTCGTTTATTTTAATTTTCATTTATCCGAATTGACATTTGTCGTAATTTTTATTTGTCCTAATTCTCACTTGTCCTAATTTGCATTTGTCCGAATAGCCATTTTTCATCATTTTTATTTATCCGACTCGATATTTGCCATAATTTTTATTTATCCATATCGTCATTTGTCCTAATTTTCATTTGTCATAATTTTCATTTATCCAAATTGTCATTTTCCATAATTTTTATTTGCTGTAATTTTCGATTGTCCTAATTTTCATTTGTCCTAATAGCCATTTGTCATAAACTTAATTTTTCTTATTTTCCTTTGTCCTAATTGTCATTTGTCCTAATTTTTGTTTGTCCTAATATTCATTTGTTCGAACAGCCATTTGCCATAATTTTTATTTATCCGAATCGGATATGGTGGTGTGGGGCACAGTGGTAATTTCGAATAAAGCCTGGGTTTTTTGATTTTTATATTATTTGTTGCATGAAATGGCTTTTCGAATTGGAAAAATAGCGCTATAATGCTATTTCTGTTTTTAAATACGTGTCAGAAGAGTAATTAAAAAAAAAAGTTTTGGCGGAAACAGATGGAAAAGTCTTTATCAGACATTAAGTCCTTACAGCATATTTTGAAAGACTTGAAGCATAAAAAAGTTATCTTTTAATAGGTGAAGTATATTCTTAAGCTTCTGATATCATAATTTGATTCTATAAATGTTCTAAATATATTAGAATTAATTAAATCTTGTAACATCACATGCGGGGCACGATGGTTGAAAAATTTGCTGGACATGGTAACAGTGCTGAATAATAGGTCGATAATTTGATCGGTAATACAGAAAAACTCAGAGAGCTAGTTATCTTCTGAATTACGTGATTTTAATATTGTTCTGTCCGTTACATCTAATTTTCCTAATTAAAATGTCTAATAAACGTGCAGGCGTTGTTAACAATAAAAAGTTTAACATATGAGGACGAAAACCGAAACGTAATTCAAAGTTATATTTATAATAATACGATAAGTACGATAATACTGATTCTTTTGCAAGGGATCATTAAGTAAAATTCGTGATTATAACCTACAAATATTAAAAATTGTCGTTATGAAAGGTTATAAATTTATTTCCATTCCTAATCATCATTTTCTGTTTGAAATACTCTTGAAAGTATTTTCTTTACATAACCAATTTCATGTTTTATTTCTTTGAAAGAGATCATCATGTAAACTTTGAGGTTAAAACTTAAAAATATTAAAACTTGTTATGAAGTTGTTTCCATTCCTAAATATTATTTTTCATTTTAAATACACTTTAAGCAATTATCTTTATTTATTAGGGTGCGGAACTAATTGCATAGGTTGAACGCAATTTTATCAAAAATGTTACGCAATATTTTCGATATTTAAAAAATAAGGATTAGCCGGTCATGTACCATATATATGTATATTAACTTAACAGTCATTAGTAAATTAAGGATAAAAAAGAAAATATGAACTAAACGCAATACAATAAGATTTCTAAAATTATTGATCAATGCCTGTTTTGAATTTTTGTGTCTTTGATATCTGTCGGTAAACAAGATATCGATTAAAGGAAATTGTAGATTTCTACGCGTTGAATAGAATTTTTATGAAGCAAGAGGTTATAACTGGGTTTTGCGATATACTTTACTTTTATTGATAAGAAAACATTTATTTAGTGTTGAATATGTCTTAAGTAATTTTTCTTTGTTACATTAGGCTCTCCAGAATTATTATGTTGTATACTTTTTATTATATAATCTTCATATTGTTGAAACAAACCGGTAGTAATATGACGTCTGCCGTGCCCCAGTGTATGGGGCACTATGGTCGAAATGCAACACCCATGAATTAATTAAATGACAAATAATGACGTAATTAAAAAACGGTTTTGAGTAATGACATATGTTCTCTGATAATGTAAGTCTCGCATTAAAAAATTTAGACATCAAAATCGATCATTATTTATAGGACATTTAATTCAAAGCCCGCCACCATGGCCGACTCTCCCCTACATAAATATTATGACAAATGACGATTCGGATAAATAAAAATTATGGCAAATGGCTGTTCGAACAAATGAATATTAGGACAAACGAAAATTAGGAGCAATGAAAGTTAGGAGAAACGGAAATTAGGCAAAATAAAAATTATGAAAAATGGCTGTTAAGACAAATGAAAATTAGGAAAAATGAAAATTAGGTTAAATGAAAATTATGACAAATGACAATTCGGATAAATCAAAATTATGACAAATGCAAATTGGAACGAATGAAAATTAGAACAAACAAATATTATAACAAATGTCAATTCGGGTAAATGAAAATTATAACGAACGAAAATTAGGACAAATAAAAATTATGAAAAATTATTATTCGGACACATAAAAATTATGATAAATGTCGATTCGGATAATTTAAAATTATTACAAATGGCTATTCGGACAAATAAAAATGAGGACAAACGAAAATTAAGACAAATTAAAATTAGAACAAATCGCTAATCAAGTAAATAAAAATTAGGAGAAACAAAAATTAGGGCAAATAAAAATGATGAAAAATGATAATTCGGATAAATAGAAATTATGGCATATGGCGCACAGTAGGGCAAAAAAAGCGTCTGTAAACAAATCAATTTTCAGACTAAACTACACATCAGATTTTGACGTTTTTTTTTAAAATTAGAGTGTATTAAACTCCGCATCGTTACAAAGGAGGACATTTTTAACAAATTTAATCAAAAATTTTTTATTTAATAAACAAAATTTAAACAAACATTTCTCTTACTTTTCAAGACTGTTAGTTAAAAAAATTTTTATTTTACCGAAAATGGTCCACGTTGAGGCAAAAACTCATTAAACATAATGCCCAGCAGTATTAATTTAATAAAACAAAAATTTTAATTGTTATTAACAAATTAGTGAACAAAATTTACATCTTCTTTATTTGACACATTTAAATGCACTAAACCAATATTTTCAAGAGATAATTAAAATAAAATAATGTTAGCTTAAAATTAGAAGATGTTAAACTTCAATTCCTAATTGTTTATAACAATTTAATAAACAAATATGAAATTAAGGCATTTATGATTAGATAGATTTAGCTTTTTGAGCAGATTTAGCTATTAATATTTCACCAATGGCCTGCTGCTGTGATAGTTTGTACAGCAACCAAAATCGTGTATTATTTAAACAATATTTATGTATTTAATAAATGTATTTAATAAACAGATGCATTATTTGGCCATTTTTGAGTATATAAGCTTCTTTCAGCAGAATCAATAACTAGTATGTTGCCAATGTGACTTGCTGTTTTACTTTACACTTAGGCAACAATTGTTTATTGTTTAAGCAAATTTATTTAACAAATAAATTATTTGAGCACTTTTCAATATGCAATTTTGTTTTTTCAGCAGAATCAACTACAAATATCTCAGAGATAGTCTATTGCTATGATGATTTGCATTTAAACAATAATTGTACATTATTTAACCAAATTTAATAAACAAATGCATTGCTTGGCTGTTTTTCAATAAATTATTTTCGTTTCTTTTTTTTAGCAGAATCTACTATTAATATTTCATCAATGGCCCTTTTCTATGATAATTCGTAGTTGGACAATATTGTATATTGTTTAAACAAAGGTATTGTTTGGCAATTTTTCAATAGATAAGCTTTGTTGGTACTTCATGCCTGCGTCTATGCACAAAATCCTTACTCATGGCGCAAAAATAATTGACTCTTAGTAGTTCCAATCAGTACATTATCAAAAGAGGCACAAGAAGCAAGAAACAAAGATTTGTAGAGGTGCACGGAAAACAATACATTTGTTTATTAAATTTGTTTAAACAATATACAATATTGGCCGACTGCAAATTATCATAGCAAAAGGCCATTGGTGAAAAATTTATAGTAGATTCTGCTAAAAAACGAAACTAATTTATTAAAAAACAGCCAAGCAATGCATTTGTTTATTAAATTTGTTTAAATATTGTACCATTATTGTTTAACTGCGAATCGTCATAGCAATTGGCTATCTCTGAGATGTTTTTAGTAGGTTCTGCTGAAGAAACAAAATTTTTATATTGAAAAATGCTCAAATAATTAATTTGTTAACCAAATTTGTTTGAATAATAAACAATTGATGCCTAAGTGTAAAGTAAAAAGGCAAGATAAATTGGCAACATACTAGTTATTGATTCTGTGGAAAAAACGAAGCTTATCTACTCAAAAATGGTCAAATAATGCATTTATTTATTAAATTTGTTTAAATAATATGCGATTGTTGTTGCAGAGGAAACTGTCAAGGAGAAGGTTATTGATGAAATATTTATAGCTAATTCTGCTGAAAAAGTTAAATCTACCTAATTCAAAATGCCTCAATTTCATATTTGTTTATTAAATTGTTATAAACAATTAGGAATTGATGTTAAACGTTTTATAATTTTAAGTCAACATTATTTTATTTCCCTTTTCTCCTTAAAATATTGGTTTAGTGCATTTAAATGTGGCAAATAAAGAAGATATAACTTTTGTTCACTAATTTGTTTATAACAATTTAAATTTTGTTTTATTAAATTAATACTGCTGTACATAATTTTTAATGAGTTTTTGCCTCGACGTGGATCATTTTCGGTAAAATAAAAAATTATTTGACTAAATGGCAGTCTTGAAAAGTCAAAAAGAATTTTTTCATTTTGTTTATTATATAAAAAATTTTTAAGAAATTTTTTCAAAAATGTCCTTCGTTGTAACAATGCAGAGTTTAATGCCCTTTAATATAAAAAAAGGTTTAAATCCGATGAGTCTGAACATTGATTTGTCCACAGACGCTTTTTTTGCCCTACTGTGTGGCGATTCGGTTAAATCAAAATTATGAAAAATGAACATTCGAATACACTCATCTCGCATAACTGTACCGGCCTCGGGGGTAGACGGCACAGTAATGGGCGCTATTAAAATCCAGTTTGAACCGGATTTAAAGCGACGAGCAAGCACTCTTATGTCAACACTCAGGACCGCATATATAGTCTCTGAAAAATTGAATACACTTTTACACGTACAAAAGTATACGCCCAGAGAGTCGCGATGTAAACAACTTCTGAGCGACCCTGACTGTCCGAGCGATGAGCTTCAGGTGGGCCGTCAAGGACGCTCAGGGGTGAGGGGAGATAGAAGCAGTCAAGCGTGAACAACCATGAAGCCGGCACAAGAATGAGCGGCATAGTTACGCGAGATGAGTGTAAATAGAAATTATGGCGAATGGCAATTCGGATCAATAAAAATTATGGCAAATGATTATTCGGTAACATGAATTTCGGTCAAATGAAAATTATGACAAGTGAATTTTGAGATACATTCATTCACCTCACTATGCATAATTTATGCATAATTTTTTTCATAGTGACTAGCTGAAAGAAGAGGTTATTGCGGATGTTTTTGAATAATATAGGAACATATAAACAGGTAGGATGTCCTCGTATTCGTGTAGGTCGTCGCAGGGATTACGACAGGGGAGAGATTAAACGTCGGACTCCGTCAACTCTCTTTCTCCTCTCTCCTCTCATCTCAAATGCTCGTTTCAGCAACTGAGCTACACTTCTCAGTCCATATTCGAGAAGTATCCGGCAGAGCTTTGAAGCTTTTCCGGAATAATTCACTCGGGACTCTGTGACTTGCAAATATTACCCAGCCTCGTCTCGACGACCTGCGCTTCGGCTTTGCGAATAGTTTATGATGTTTACTTCTGGCATGATATAGCCCTACGGTTACTAAAGCGCCACTGCCTACATACAGCGCAGAATTTCAACCCCAAGGCGACACTTGAATTTAGGTGCACTGCAAAATCTGCTAAGCAACTCTCAAATTCTTAGAGAGAATAGATGATTGAATTTTATTCGTTTTTTTAATTTTTTTTATTATTTTATTTTATTTTTTGAGAGAGGTAACTGATGGTTTCGAAGAGAGACTTGCTTTTCATTTCAGCTAAAAATAGAGTTGAGCGAAACCAAATCCAATTACGGAGAAAAAAAATCTGTTGAATTTACAGATTTTTACCTAAATTGAAAAGGAATAGTGACAGCATATTATGGTCTGTTTTTTAATGGTATTTTCGGTAAACCTTACATGTCATTCGAATAATTTTTTAATTGAACATGCCCAACTCTGTCCAAAAAGATATTTTTCAATAAAAACCATATTTAATAGGACTTTTTCCTAAAAACAGTTTAAAATTCACAGGTTTAATTTTGAAAAAAAGAGTTACAAGTTTGTTTTTCATTTCGTAAATTGCGAAATAAGTTACTTCTCGTGATGTATGTTTCGGAACGACGACACGTCGTCGATAATTCAAACGGACGTGACTGATCGTTTTCATCGGGTGATGATTGATCGTTCCTCAACAGCTTGATTAAAAAGAAAATGAGCATCGTGCGCGACGTCTCAGAATCCGCGAGATATCAGCGAAATAAATTTTCAGTCGAGAGACTGACGCTTTTAATAAAAGTTAATCGAGTGAAATAAATTGAAAGGGATTTTTTAATATCTCAATCAAACAATTAATATAGGTAAAAACTCAATAGAGAACCTTTTGAATTTTTGAATTTTATAATAAGCTTCATAATGAAAAAAAATTTTAAATACACTAATCGCGCGTGATAAGGCCAGCCGTAATGAGTGTTGACATAAGAGTTCTCGCTCATCTCTTTAAATCCGGTTCAAACTGGATTTTAATAGTACCCATTATAATGCCGTGTACCTCCGAGGCCGGCCTCATTACGCGCAATTAGTGTATTCAAGTTTAATACTTATTAAAAGAAACAAAAAATTGTGAAATCTCAAAAAAAAACATGGCATATGCAAAAAGTCGGCCAAGTTAAAAAAAAATTCGTACAATTCGTAAGATAAAAACTAGTTTTCCAAGTAAAATGTACAACTTTTCTCAAAGAAACAAGAATTATAAAATAAAATCTCTTAATGGAAGAATAAAAAAATGTAATTTTAATAAATATTGAATTTTTTCATTTTCAATATATTTATCGAAATTAAATTTTTTCTCCAATTGAGAGATTTTATTTACAATTTTCCTTTATTTTAAAAAAATTTGTCTATTTTACTTAGCAAACTATTTCTTATCGCACGAATTGTAATGTACGAATTTTTTTTAACTTGGCCAACTTTTTGCACGTGCCAGGTTTTTCTTTAGATAAATATCAGGAATTGGGATATGAAAATTTCGTGCTGATCAAGAATTAGGACATACGCATGACGCAATTTATCAAACAAATTCTTTTAGTTAATAAATCAATTAACATTTTACATGTTTATTTTAAAGAAACATAATCAAATGCTACGCTGAAATCAAAATTTTTAATCCTAAACTTGATAGGAAAACACAATAAGAATATTCACAACTGATCTAAAGAATTGGGACACCTATTTTGTTATTATTATTATTTCCAAACTGTCTGTTTCAAAATAATTTCTTATTCCTGCTTTAGAATAATATAATTTTATTATTTTCTATGTTCTAGTACAATGTTGGTTGAGAATTATTGATAAGGAAACTTTTTCTTGTTAAAGATCAGAATTGAATGTTTTTATATATTATTAGAATGAAAAATATATGCCTAGGTGTGTTTTAATAATTATTAACTAACTATATATATATATATATATATATATATATATATATATTACAAAACATTTGTAACGCGTGTTTGACCTCGAAATTTCCAGGTTTGCATATCTGGCATGAAAATAGAATTACTCAGAAACTCGTAAAAATTCTAAGAATCGTAAAATTTATTGTAAACTCGTAAAAGGTGTTTATTGTTGTGTAAATATTAAATGTGCTGCCATGCGTCATATGTATATAAAAAAATATCGAGAATATATTTTGTAATAATAGAAAAAGAATAATGTGTAGAAAAGCAGAAACTTGATTATATTCCAAAATTTGTTGTTCGTCAGCTATTACTTTTTTATAAATCCTTTTTTACCTTTTTTTAAAATCAATTTTCTAAAATCTTTTCACACTTCAATGTGATGTGAGAAACAACAAGGACTACCTATAATTCTTGAATTTATGATATTTTATAAAGATAAATTAAATAATTAAATGTTTTACATTTCATGAAACGTCGACTTATCTGGTTCGAGTGCTATCATTACGATTTATTTAAATATAAATATAAAAACTTTATGTAATTACGTTGTTCATATCAGAGGATTATATCGAAGAAGTACGTGAGAAAGATTGGAATATGTGAAACAAATATAAATGTAATGGATAAAAGTGTGACAATAAAAAAAAATCAAATACGATTAAATCGTATTTAAGTATTTAACCTATTATTTTGTTCTTATTTAACAAAGTATGATGACAATCAAGAGCAATTTTAAAATATGTAAGGTGGAATAGAAAGCTTAAAGCAGCAAACTCAAAAATCATGTGTATTAAGTGAAAAAGTAAAAAATATGTATATAAATGACTTTTCTTTAACAGTTGCTTGTAAAATTAAAAAATTGTTATAAAAAAAGTCATATTTCATTGAAAGAAATAATTCTTGTCTAGAAATTTTTTCCAAAAACTTAGAATTTTTTCAAGAACTAGAAAAAAAAGGCAAATAATCGAAAAATGTTACCTGTTTCTATCAAATTACTCCCATAAAAATATTTTCCAGAACAAAGAGGTTTTTATTTTTTAAAATACTAAGCTTACAAACTTACAACTTTTTAGTGTATAAAAAGAGAATAAAAATCTTTTTTATAAAAATTTATCGTTATATAAATCTATGATTAATATAATTAGTTAGTTCCTTTCTCATAAATTGAATTGGACAACAGTTTTAAAAAATGTTTTAAATGTTTGTTAAAAGTATTATATTTAAAATAATACTCTAATTATAAAAAATATATTTTAAGTAATTCTTGACCATTTTTTAATAGAAAAATTTAATTAAACGTTAAAGCCCACGTGGAAAGATTCCCCGGAAAGTACTCCACGGAAATTCTACGGAAATTCCAGTTGGAAATTCCGCTGACTTTC
>JBAGKK010003822.1:0-12495 GCA_037177015.1 Euceroptres primus | reverse complement strand
TCTCGGCAAAAGAAAAATAACTCGATTAAATAAAGATTATTATGTGATGTTAAATTCTAAAAGCGCTAGGACTTTAAGATCTGTCTGACGCAGTTTTGAAAAAATTGCGTCAAGATTTGGAAAATGTCGAATTGATTATCATCGACGAAATTTCCATGGCTTTCAATGCGCAGTTATTGTACATTCATAAGCGATTATCCGAAATTTTTAACACCGAAGACACTCCTGATGGTTGGTTCGGTAAAAGACACATTTGGTGTCTTGTTGACATTATTTGGTGACTTGTTGCAACTAGCACCAGTGAAGGGACAGCCGCCGTTTAAATCGCTCACAACCGAAGAAATTCATACGCTCATTGTCTCAGTTGGCAACGTCAATCTATGGAAAAATCTTTTTGCGTACGATGAACTGAATATCAATATGCATCAAAATGGAGATACTAGTTATAAAGACATGTTGAAAAGAATTCGCGTAGACTACACGACCGATGATGACCAGAAATTATTGGCGACGAGGAAAATTCCTTTCGCGACATCGACGGTAGAGGGGAAATTGAATTATGTGATTACGTTTCGAAATTACCGTCCGAAGCTGTTTGCATATTTCCTACTCGACATATGTGCAACACCTTGAATACAGAGATGTTGGGTCGCATCACCGAGCAAAAAACAATAATTCAATTGTTTCTTCCTCAATTCTGAGAAAAAAGTTGACAAGACTCTGCAAAAGGATGAAGAAGATGCTTCCAAATTAGGAGGGCTTCCAAAAATATTGTCGGTGAAAATTAGAGCCAAGATTATGAGAACCAAGAATATCGATGTTACTCTGGGTTTGGTCAATGGTTCCATTGGTACCATTTCCATAGTTCCATTTCTCGTAGCATTAACGATGAAAATGACATCGACACTGCTACGATCGTTTTAGCATCGTCTAACAAAGAATGCATCATTGAACAATATAGTGTGAAGTTTAAAGTTATGGACAAAGCTTACGTCATTAGAAAGCAATTTCCATGTGCTTGAGTTATGCCATAACGATTGACAAATCGCAAGGTCTCAGTTTGAAGAAAGCAGTGATAGACGCTGGTAATCGAATGTTTGTCGACGGGGAAATTTACGTTGCATTTTCCAGAGTTACTACTCTTGAAGGTATAAATGTGGCCAGCTTTGATTCTTCGTGGGTAAGAGCGAGTAAAGGAGCCATAGAAGAGTATAATAGATCGCGAGAAAAATATCGCAAAGATTTGCCATAATTCCAATTTCATTATCATGCAGAAAAAATACATATGGACGATAAGTGGTTTTATATCGACGAGCCAGTAAAAGCGCAGGAAACTTGTCAGAAAAACACTCAATCAAAAATTTCGACACGTGTTAGAGGACTGAAAAATAACGACGACGTTTCGTGTTATGCTAATGATCATGTTTTGCGAAAAGCGTTCAATGCTTATTTGTCAATGTGATCAGAGTGAGGCAATTTGTTGGAAACAAGTATAAGGAAAAACAACAACAAGATATTGCGGAATTTATTGGTGATCTTCGCGATGTCGTTCCTGCGTTGAGTAGTATTGTAGAGTTTAACGTGCAAAGTTTGAAAACATGCTGTAAGTGCAAAGAATGTACTCGTGAAAATGAATTATGCAAGATTTCTATGCTTCCAGTTACGATGGCTGAAGAAAAAGCTGTGACGTTGCAAGAAATATTTGACCAAATTTACATCAAACGGGCAAAAATTGATGCAAAATGTGGGAAAGCAAAATGTGAAGGAAAAACTCAATTTCAGAGATTAGATGTGAAATCCCTTAATACTTCTCGTTCAACTTTTGATATATAAATCCGAAGGTAATGGTCATTTGGAAAAAATTGAAAAATATCCTATAAAAGGTATTCCCACGGCTAACGTTAAATTCGGAGGTAGATCTTACAAAGTTGTGAGTGCCATTTTCCATGCAGGCAAAAAAAGTATAGCACACTGTCATAACATCTCTTTTGTAAGACACACTAAAAGTTGGTTACAGATAAATGACAACGTAGTCCAGAAAAAATCATGGCCGAAGAATGCCAAAGGAGTATATGTATTATTCTTGCAACGATTTAAATAAAGTTATTTTAGTAATATGTACAACTTGCAAAATGTAAATTTTGCTGTAGGTTTTTTTTAAAAAGAAAAAATGCACAAAAACAAAAAAGGAAAAAATGTATACTTTCCATTATCCATTTCTTAAGTGCTGGGAAACTCCGACGGGCAACATAGAGGCATTAATAGATTTTACAGTAGTGCCTGCTCCTTTCTCCTAGAATGTCCACTAAAACCTTATCTTAATATACGTGGACCTAGAGAACACCAAAGGATCAAAGAGCAGGCATATATGACCAAGTCACTCACCTTCCCGCTTTTTATGACAAAAAACGTTGTTATCAATGAAAACTTGAATTGGCTATTATTAATAAAATGTTCAAATTTCGCCACATAGGAAATTTATGATGAGGAAAATGAAATGTTGTACTATGATGGGAGCAAAGGGCGGAATGGGGAGGCGCTTCCATGATCGAAAGATCCATAACTTGCGCATAACGAAAATTCATCACGACCACTGCATCGGTATTTTTATGGATACATTGAATTAAAGGATGGTCTACATTTGCTGGGATGTAAAAATGCAGTTCTGGAAAAAAGGGGTGAAAGAAGTGGGAGCTTCCGCGATAAAAATGTCTATTGAGGGCAAAACGTAAACTTTCCATAACCCATATATTTGCTTCGTTTAAAACAATTTACATATATTACTGATGTCAGACTAGCTGCCGCAACAATACTATTTGCTTAGAATAATGAAAAAGCAAGGAGCGGTAAGGGGTGGCACTTCCGAAAAAAGTCACGTTGTTTATATAGGAAAATCCATAAAGAGGAAGGGCAAGATAGCAAGGGGAAAAAAGGGGTGGAATTGGTGGACCCTTCTTAAATTGACAGGTCACATCACAATTTTGATATAAATATAGCAATCAAAAATAAAAAAGCGGGAAGATGAGTGACTCGAAATGGCAAAGTTTAGAGTGACAAAAATGAAACGACATGTATAGTCTTGGTCATATATGTCTACTCTTTTATCCTTTGATGTTGCCTACGTCCACGTATATTAAAATAGGGTTCTACGAGACATTCTAGGAGGAAGGAGCAGGCACATATAACCAAGACTACTGTAAAATCTATTAATGCCTCTATTTTGCCCGTCGGGTAAATAGAGGCCATTTACTTAAGAAATGGATCATGGAGAGTATACATTTTCTCCTTTTTGTTTTTGTGCATTTTTTCTTGTTTAAAAAAAAGAAACCTACAGCGAATCTTTGTTCCGCAAAGGTAGCCTCACTTGAGCCCATGCGGGATATTTGCTTCTTTTTCGTTAGTTTTCATATGGGAAGAACATTTGTAAAGGCAAACGCTTTTTGGGGCGAACCCCTTTTTCCTCACTTTCCCAAATTTACATTTGGAATGCTTTTTGGGGGTTTAAATTTATTAAAAAAGACAGCCGAGAGAGTATGAACAAAAATGAGGAAATTACCTGATTTAAAGTATAGAATTTTTGATAATTTTAAAGGATCTTGAGAATTTACTTGCAATGATAAGTAATTATCTGGAAATATGGATAATAATTCACTAAAGTTTGGTAGGATTACCATTGGTTTGGGAAAAGGGGTGGTTATAGAAAAAGAGTCTAGCTGATGCTAGTTCTATAGTTCCTATAAAAATAAAAATGGACACTATTAAGTCTTGACCCTTGCTCATCGTAGTGCTTCTCGGTTTTCTGGTTTCTAAAACAGAAATAATTGTATTAGGAAAATAATACGGCGTATATACCTATTACTAAGATTATCTTACTTAAAAATTATAACACGCAAAAATAGGAGATCTCGAAAGCTTATTATGAAGTTTTTAAAGGCATATGGGCCTCGTGTTTCTATTGTTGGAATAATATCTTTAACTATTTCTGTTTTAGAAACATTTTGCACCCATGTTGGATGGGAGTGTGTTTTTCTTCCATTTTTCTCACATTATATATTCTGTTTTTCAATAGTTTTGGCCATAAAATTCGAGATAATTTGAGCCTGTTTATGTGAACGACTTTTTTCATATTTTTAATCTTAATTTTCACATGTTCTTTTCCCAATATTTCCAAAACCTTGTATGGTCCTGAATACTACTTTGCGAATTTATGTATTGTTCCTCCTTATAGTAGAAGAACGTTACCTCCTACTTTAAAATTGTGAGGATTGATTTTCTTATCATAATTCTTTTTTTATCTTTCTTTTGCGAGAATTAATTTTCGTCTGGCTACATTGCGCATTTCGTATAAACGTGTTATTAATTTCGTTAAGTATGAATCATAAGTTTCTAGTTTTTCGTGTTTGGGGGAGGATTGCTGGATGGCAATTTTGCTAATTTGCCGAAAACTAGTTCATGTGGAGTACATTTTGTTCCTTCATGCGAACCTGTATTATATGAAAACATAGCAAGTTCCTACCAGTCATCCCATTCCGCATTTTTACTCACAAATTGTTTTAAAACCTAAAACCTGAAAAATTCCCCTAAAACGGGATTTGATCTTTCGACGGATCCATTTGATTGAGGGTGAAATGCTGCGGTTTGAAATTGCCAAATGCAAATTTTTTTTGCCAAACGTTTCATTAAATTGCTTAAAAAATCTGTGCCTTGATCGGTTAAAACCCCAGTTAAAACCCCAGTTAAAAAAATCTCCAAATGCAAAAAATTGCCTAATGCTAAATCTTTTTGTCAAACGTTTCATTAAATTGCTTAAAAAATCTGTGCCTTGATCGGTTAAAACCCCTCTTGGTTTTAACGCGGATAAGTTTTTTAAGTTGACATTGACGATTATAAAAATGCGATTATAAGTCTTGGTCACCTCTATGACCTCCCATTGCAGACGAGTGAGTTTCCTCAATTAATTGAACCCTTTGTTCTTTGGTGAGGTATTGAGTAATACCAGTAGAAATTATAATTTTTGTAGGTGAATTCGAAAATACAGTGTCGAGTGAGGTTTGGATTTCCTGCCAAGGAAGTTGCGAAGTTCTAGCAATAGAGATTGATTTTAAACTTAATTTTTTTCTAGTGAATAAAACGAGAATATTGATAGTTTAATTGTTTTTAGAGTTTCCGATAAATTTTCCTTTGTACCCGCTTCATTAGGGAGAGCTATATGATATTGAGTTCCCTTTTTAATTTGTTTTGCAAATCCTTTTTGAAGATTCAGAAATTTGGGTAGTTTTTCTCGCTTTTCTGAAGCTCTAGATCCGTTGTCGCGAGGACTTCCATCATCTAAAATAAAATATGCGTAGTTATCCTTTCTCATTGGTAATTGGTCTCTGCATTCGACTATATTCTTTCCTATTAAGGGCAGTCCGACTGAAGGGACTTCATGAGGAGGGGGTTCCGGAAGGGGCAAGCTCTTTTCTCCCTCTGGTTCTAATATCGGATCTTGAGTAATTTTATTTAATTCCAATTATTCATTTAATTGTTTTTCATTTTCTGAATTTCCCTCTGATTTTATTTGTATATCATCCTTAGAATCTTCTTCCTCCGTAGATAAGTACTCAAAATTTGAGTTTCCATTTTTTTCCTTACCTTGTTAATAGTTTTTCACATATTTCTTCTTTTTAGATTTTTGCTGAATATATTTTGAATCAGACATTTCTTCTTCTGATTCAGATTTGTTATAGAATTTTTGTTTTTTCATCTTCTTAAAACTTGGATTCTCAGAATCTTGATTGATTTCTGTTTTTGGTCTTCCTCTTTTCTTTTCAGATAGAAGAAACTTTGTACCTTGTATTTTAGTGGAGATTTTTTTTGGTCTGCCACGTTTCTTCTTTTCTAAATTTTGATTTTCTTGTTGTTCTGAATTTTGATTTCTTTGGGGCTCCGAAGTTAGATATCTTTGAGCCCTGAAATTTTGTTTTGAGTTTTGAGGCTCCAAATTTTAATTCATTTGGACCTTAGAATTTTGCGACATAGAATTTTGGGACTCCAAATTTGCATTCATTTGGGCCTTAGAATTTTGTTTTGAATTTTGGGGTTCCAAATTTAGTTTCATTTGAACCTTAGAATTTTTTTTAGAATTTTGATGTTCCGAATTTGGAATTCTTAATTAATAATTTGGAACCTCGTGTCATTATTCCTCGTGTCCAATGTAAAATTATCAGAATTTGTAAGACTTACATTAGATTCATTTTGGATGCCTGAATTGTGTTTAAAATTATTTATTACACACTTAAGATTTTTAACAAAATCCGATATTTCTATTTGGATTGAAGAATTTGTTTTGGCAGAATTTGTATGATTTATTGAGTTCGGGACATAATTTGGAGAACTCGATTGATTACTAATTTCATCGAAAGTTTGTATTTTTTCTTCTTTTATATTATTTTCAGAGCCAGTGCAGTTCCGAGCCCTTTTATCTTGAGACTTCATTTCTTCACCTTAAACATAATTTCTAATAAACGTCTTTGTTGCTTTCTAAACGACGTACAAATCGTATTCAGCCAATTTTAATTTCCATCTGGTTACTCTGAAACAAGGATCTTTTGAATTTTGAAACCATACGGCTTATGATCCGTAATTAGAGTAAGTTTTCGTCCATATAGGTAAGGACGAAAATATTGTATGCAATAAATTATTGCTAGCGCTTCGTTCTTATAAGTGTCGTATTTCTTTTCGTTGTCATTAAGAGTTTATGACGTATAAGCTATAGGCTGATTTTGTCTTAAGATAGAATTTCTCCTATTGCGAATCCTGATGCGTCTGTGGTTAAAATAAAAGATTGGGAAAAATCTGGGCGACGCAAAAGTGTTCCTCACAAAGTTTGTCTTTTAATGTGTTAAATGCCGCTTGTTTTTCCGTCCAAACAAAAAGAGTATCTTTTTTTAAACGTTGATTCATTGAGTTTGCGATTTTTGAAAAACTGCCAATGAATCGACGGTAATATCCCGCAAGACCTAAAAACTGTTTTATATTTTTCTCATTTTTTGGAACTGGAAAATTTCTAATAGATTCTAATTTATTTGGGTCTGGTCTTACTCCATTTTTATCAACAATATGTCCTAAATATGATACTCTAACCACAAAACTTTGCATTTATCTGGCTGTAATTTTAAATTGGCCGCGCGCAGACGGTCCATTAATTTACGAATTTACGAACAAATTCGTAGTTAAAAATGCAGTTTTGTGTGCGTCCCTGAGATAAAAATCACCTATTATTTTTTCGTTTAATTTTCGAAAATCTATTTCCATTTGAATCCGA
Source organism: Euceroptres primus (assembly GCA_037177015.1). Lineage (NCBI taxonomy): Eukaryota > Metazoa > Arthropoda > Insecta > Hymenoptera > Figitidae > Euceroptres > Euceroptres primus. Next base: position 5,189 of record JBAGKK010003822.1, on the reverse strand, counting down.
TTTTTTCCGAACTATCCAAACCGGAGTATTGTAGGGAGACTGTGATGGTTTAATTTTTTTTTTAATAGTTCATCAACTGTTCGATTTATTTCCTCTTTATGTATAGGGGGAAATCTGTATTGTTTAGTTGAGATAGGTACGTCGTCTACCGTTCGTTTTCGACGTTTACATACATTGTACATTCGTCGCTCCTAATTGCTCTCCAGGGATGTGGAACTAGTTAGCGTACCTGGTAACTAAATTGAAGACATGTTTCAATTCTTCTTTATTTAAATCATCCATACGTAATAATTTTTTTAATTTCTCAACTCTTTCTTCCCCAGTAATATTAAACATTTTGCAAAGATCTTATTTTGTATTATCGTAGTTTGAAAAATTATCAAGTAATTGATCAACAGGATCTGAGGGTTTCACTTTACTTTGAAAAAATTTAATTGTTGGTAGTTTTCATCTACTATTGTTTCCTCTGATACTTTTTCTTCAAAATCTTCTAATTCTACTTTAAGTATTGGAATATTTATTGATTGTGAGCAAGTATTAGCAATTCTTAACCCGTAGCCGTCTCGCCTTTTCTGGCGTATTTTTAAACTTTAATATAGTGAAATACAATTGTCAGAATCTTAGGAATACGTATACCTATTAAATGCACCCGTATTTTCTTCTAATTTTCAAGGCCTTCCCTCTTCCCAAACTTTATTCCCCTTTACAGGAGCCTAGGTTGAACAGATGCCACTGGGTCCCTGTGGACCCACGCAGACGGCTACGGGTTAAATATGCTCGTCCGTTGTTGTTTGCAACGGACTGAGACGGTCCGAATGACCCTCAATAATAAAACACTAATTCCTATGAAAATAAAATAAAGAAAGTAACAAGAAATATTAAATATTAAATTATTGAATATCCATTTTAAAATGAGGGCACTCAACAAAAGATGATACGGCACTGAGAACCGAGATCGTTCTGGAATATTCCGGACGGAAGTAATAAATACGTAGGAGTAGGAGAAAAATCCATCCGATTGGGAATCTGGTCACTAACCGGGCGAATCAATAAACACCACGTGCCGGAAATACCGGGGATCGATAGTGGGGAGGCAAGAGGCCCAAAACTTTAAAAACGACTCGCTATCAGTTCTCGACCTCTTACGCTTTAATCCTCTTCACGAGGTGAGAAGCGTAGCGCTATTTTTTCTAGGAAAGCGATACTCCACCTCATAGAGTTTGGCGCAAGAAGGGGCACCTAACTTCCGCTGCTCTTTATTACTGAGAATCTAGGAAAGCTTTTGTCCCCAGCCCTCCCGATAGGCTAGTGTAGGGATTTAGGAGCTGCTAAATATAAAGAATTTAGCATTAAATATTCTATTTACTTGAAAATCGCAAGCAACGATTTTCAATGTCACTGTGTGACATTTTCTAATAGCACCGAGAATAATAAGATAGTTTGTGAGTCCATTCCGAATTTTCAACACACTTCTTGGGAGCTCATTTGGATAAACATAACAGGTAACTGTACTGAAAAAAACAATTCTGGATGCGTGAAACAAGCCTGAGTGGTAGAAATTAATTCTTGATTCCATTCTGAATTTTCAACCCACTTCTTGGGAACTCATTTAGACGGAATAGCAGGAATTGGTTTCTTACTAACGTATGGCGTTCAATTACCAACCGCCTGAATTGTGCACGCAAATATACTGTCCACTGAGAGTTTTCAACCCAATTCTTGGAAGCTCATTTAGGTGGAAGATCAGAAATCGGCTTGCAATTAATTTAGGAAATATAATCCTACAAGCAATACAAGCCAACTGAAGCTTAAGTAACCAGCGATTATCACGACACTCTTATATGTGTGAGTCGTAATAATCGGTTACGAGGCGGCAGCTAATCCTGTGCATTGATTGCGTGTGAAGATTAAAAGTGACACACAGCTAAGCTTAAATTAAATAATTCAATCCATTGCCAGAACAAAAAGATTTTAAAGACTTGTGGCTTTTGCTTTATGGATAGGCTAGGAATTCTATGGTAGTCGTGAGATTAAGAGGAGCACAGACATTGCACTGAGTCTGCCAATAGTCGCACGATTCATGGTTTTCAGAGAGGAAATATTTGAAAAATGATACCTGGCTGTGTTGATCACGTCAGGGATCACGCTCATTGTAGAAAAACCTCTATTGGAACGTGTTTTGATTAGAAATTAAATTTTGGTATTTGCAGAATTTCAACCTTTCAAAGAAGCTCATCTGCGAACCATAAAATCCTTAGAACCACCACGAACGTTCAGAAAACGTAAGTTGTATTTTTAAAAGGAAACATAAGTAAAAATTAAACGCGCAATCATTCTTGCCTCAGGGTTGTCCACAATCGAAGATTTTTTAAATTTTAAAGTCAATTTCTAATAATCCAAGAGATTTATGGAACGCTCATAATTATTGTGAAAATAAAAGCAATTGAAAGTCGTAGAAATCGAGTTACATAATATCACTATTCTCTTATTGAAGCTAAATTCGCTTCCTGACACGACTGAGAACAAAGTAAATAATTGCTCTCAGCATATCGTGGTAAGGAAATAATAAATTGGCTTAAAGAGCAAATAATTGTTGGATGATATTTCAACAATTCGCACTGGAAGTTACAGCTTTTTAATTTACAAAAAAATTATGATAAAAATAAATTGAATTATTCAAAACCCAAATTTAAATAACCAGTGAGTATTACGAATTGAGAGCTTTGAATTAAAATAGAGCTATTAATGTCTTGTAATTGATCCCTGGCAATGGCAAACCGTTACAGGACGTAAATACCTATACCAACTGACAGTAATGATATATATCCCTTTGATATATCTTTATTTAAAATTTCAACATAAAAATTAGATATTGATCTGGCAGGTACTATGATATATTGTTGAGACTCGAAGGGGTATCGTTCCTCTTTTATTTCTAACTTTCTCCTCGTAATTTATTTTTACATTATTATTCCTAAAAAATTCTCTTCCTAATACTCCATCATGATGAACTAGTACTTCATTTGGAATCAAATTGAAAATTGTTGAAAATCCAAAAATATTAATTATTACTTGTCCTAATGTAAAAACTGGATACTCATTTATCCCTGTAAGTCTCATGCGTTCTTCTTCATTAATAATTACATTTGATTGAATCATTCTTATTTTTAATAAATTAGAACCTGCTCCAGTATCAATCATCATCATACCGGCAGGGTGTTTTAATCCTTCTGTTGTTATTTTAATATACGAAATTGAACTACTTATATTCAAATTAACATTCTCCGTCTTTTGCGAACCTGTGTTATTAACATCGGTTAATGTGTTATTAACTTTTGTTCTGCGCCGCCCCCGGCGCATCGTCCCGGGGGAGGCGATTGGAGTTTCCCGAATACTGCTGTGGCTGATTTCGTTGGGCATCATTATAAATTCTCTTTCTAAAATTTGCAATTTCATGTCCCGGTTGTTTGCAATAGTGACATGCTATGTTGCGATTGTCACTTTGGGCGGGATTAGGGCGGGAGTTATAATTATTCGAGTTTTGTGAAAAATTCCTATTCTGTTGTTGGTTCTGATTTCGTTCAAAATTTCTTTGTTGGTTTTGATTTTTTCCTTGAAACTGACGCTGATTTTAGGAATTTTGAATATTATTTCGCGTCTGATATTGAGAAGAAAAATTATTTCGTGGCAGATATTGGAAAGAAAAATTATTTTTGAAACACCTGCGTGCGAAGTTCAACTTCTCGTGGCTGCGCAGCGAGCCCAAAATTTACGCATTTTCTGGGAGATGTTATTCGCACACTGGTTCTAGTGTGCGAAGAAAAACGCATAGGATATTCGCACACTATTGATGGCCAATCACAAAACAGCATTCACATTTGCGGTAGGGCTCTGACAACAGCTGATCATTCGCAAACGGCTGACGGACGCAAGAATAGAATGAACAGAGCGCCATCATGCGTCCACGCTCTCAACTCCTTCATGCTCATTGCACGATAACCCAGTCAAGGAGTGTCATCTAACATGATGTTTACGAAGTTCCGTTTGACAGATCAGGGGACCTCTTTTTTTTCTTAAAAATAATTTAAAAATTTTCAGTTCACTAGATTCTAGGGCCAATGTGAATCTTTTTAGTAGGGTGTTTTTCCTTTCGGGGGGCTCCGTCCCCCAAACCCCCCGCAAGGGGCTCCGCCCCTCGAACCCGCCGGGGCTTCGCCCCTGGACCACAGTACACTTTATCCCAGCTTCTTTCTTATTCACTGTGCCGTCTCACCCTTGAATTTCATTATTTTAAGAAGGAACTTGGTGACAGGTGTTTCAAAAAATAGTATGTGTTGCACGTGCGCGTAGATGATTTACGACTCGTGTGGCAAACTTCACACTCATCGTGAATCACCTACTTCGCGCACTAGCATCACAATATACTATTCTTGGTTGACATTGAGAAGAAAAATTATTTCTTGTTTGATATTGAGAAGAAAAATTACACAGGCCCACAAAAAAAATCTGCCTGTACTTTTGACCAGACCAACTTTTTTTAAAAATTGCCTCTTCCATCATTTCTTGAGGTTTCTGCAAAGAACCCATTTTTTACGGTTTTTTCATGGTTTTTTGCAGTTAAAAAAACGAAGAATGATATGAATAATTTGACCTCAGAATTGAATTCTACGGATCAAAATACATCGAAAACCATGGTTTGAATATTTTTTTCATGAAATTTTGATACGGCTTTGAAAAGTCTAATAGACCATAAAAAGCCAAAACTCATTGTAAACTTACTTAAACAAGATTAAAATTTACTTCTACAACTTAGAAAGAGTTTATAGGCACTGAAAATACTACCTCGGGGGTTTTCGAGGATCATGAATCCGAGGTCAGGGGTTTTAAGCTTAATTTTATAGAATCTTGTATTAAACGATACGCTTAATATTTCTGTATTTATCACTTAACTGTAACTATAATATTTTATTAGAAAAAAGGACGTACGGTATTCACGACTAAAATTACAAAAATCGAGGGACAGACTTTAAGGTTTTTACAATATTATTTATTTAGCTTAAAAAATGTGCATAAATTAAACTTATGTTCATCTAAAGTTTACAAACTTGATATGTTAAGAGTTTTTTAGGTTACTATCTAAAAAAAAGGAGAAAATCAGAATATCCTTCTGCAAAGTAAGGTTGGGACAC
>JBAGKK010003811.1:0-12495 GCA_037177015.1 Euceroptres primus | reverse complement strand
TTAATTAATAACTTAATATTTTATAATATTATTAATTTATTTACATTCCTTGAGTCTCGACAAACGGCATCACTAGTACTCAATGACTTTTTTCTATAAAACTTTTTACGTCTCCAGTCAGCACTGCAGTGTCTCGGGAGCAAGTATTTGTTTTTTTCCTGATTTGAAAATTCGATTTTTAATCAGCGTCCAAAGTTGAAAAATGCGTGCGCCTGAGACGAAAAAGGAAACTCGCCTTCCATTTTCTCGAAAATTTATGAAATTTTTCAATCACACTTTTTTTCTATCAACTCAGAAACTCAGAAGCTAGAAATCAGATATTTATTTCTTTAAAATTGAAAACTGGTTTTTTAATCACTGGCCAAATTTAAGGAAACGTGCACCCTGAGCGAATAAAAAATATTCTCCCTCTATTTTCTCGAAACATAATAATAACATTTCTGAATTAAATTTTTAACTCTTCAATTCAGCACTGATGTACCTCGAAAGCAAGTTTTTATTTTTTTCCTAAATTGAAAATTCGAATTTTGGGAGCATTTTTTGTCTCTCCTGAAAAATCTTAAAAATGGTGCTTATACCGTTGTGGAATGCTATCCTTGGAATATCTATTTATGTATGGCATGTAAAAAATTTTGATGCCAACATTTTCAATAGATTTTGATAACAAACAATGTTGTAAAAATGCAAATTCAAAAAAAATTGTTGATTTTAGAATTTTTTGAATATTGTCAAAAGTAAAATTTTTTGAATTTGGTTACTTGCGTATTTTTAATGTATAAATAACCTTCATATTTGTTATATTATGTACATTACATGCCAATTGCATATTAAAAATGCGTAATTAACCAAATTTAAAAAATTTCAGTTTCGACAATTTTCGAAAAATTCTCAAGTTAACAAAAAATTTTATTTTTAAATATTATTTTACAATATTATTTGTCATTAAAAACTGAACCTGCAAAAACTTTTTTGTAATTTTTTGGAGCATAGGAAACATTTTCTAAAACTAGGTTACTTGAAATTTAATTTTTTGAAAACATCAAAAAACGACATTTTACTACTCAAGGATCTTAAATTAAATATTTCAAGTGCAAAAAGAAGAGAAAAAAAGAGTCGAACTTCAAATTAAATATTTGTCGAACTTTAAATTAAATATTTCAAGTGCAAAAAGAAGAGAAAAAAAGAGTCGAACTTCAAAACAAAGTCAAAAATATTTTTAATTTTGAAAAATGAGAGCCAAATCTTGAATTTTTGAAGAAAATTTTTCCTCCATTCGATAGATTGGAAAAAAGTCTATCGAAAACGTTCGGGTCAAAATTTTTTACATGCTCTACATAAAAATATATTTATATCTGAAATAGAGGCTCTTTGTGCAAAGTACAAAAATTTTATCTCCCCTACCTCGGCTAGTTTTTGACCAAACTGATCAATCTTTTTTTTTCGAAATGCGATCCAATAGGATTAAACTCTTTGTAAATTTGAGCGCGATCGGAGAACTTCATTTTGAAAATTCGATTTTTGGGAGCATTTTTTGTCTTTCCTGAAAAATCGTCAAAATGGCGCTTATACCGTTGTGGAATGCTACCCTTGGAATATCTATTTATGTATGGCATATAAAAAATGTTGACGCCAACATTTTCAATAGATTTTGATAACAAACAATGTTGTAAAAATGGAAATTCAAAAAAAAATTGTTGATTTTAGAATTTTTTTAATATTGTCAAAAGTAAAATTTTTTGAACTTGGTTAATTTCTTATTTTTAATGCCCAAATAACATATGTATTTGTTATATTATGTACATTACATGTCAATTGCATATTAAAAATACACAACTAACCAAGTTTAAAAAATTTCAGCTTTGACAATTTTCGAAAAATTCTCAAGTGAACAAAAAATTTTATTTTTAAATATAATTTTTACAATATTATTTGTCATTAAAAACTGTACCTGCAAAAACTTTTCTGTAATTTGTTAGAACATATTGGAAAAAAGTCTGTCGAAAACGTTCGGGTCAAAATTTTATATATGCCCTACATAAAAATATATTTATATCCGAAATAGAGACGCTTTGTGCAAAGTACAAAAATTTCATCTCTTCTACCTCGGCGAGTTTTTGACCAAACTGATTAATCTTATTTCTTTTAAAGTGCCATCCAATAGGACTAAATTCTTTCTACATTTGAGCACGATTAGAAAACTTCATTTTTTCAGTTGGGTTCACTTGAGAAATAATGCCCCTAGTATAAAAATTTTGCGAAGGTCATTAAGGGGACTAAGAAGGTTTCAACGGTCGAAAATAAAGGAAACTTCATGCGTGGATTGCCGGGATATGAATAAATCTACGTGGCTGTTCCGTTCTACATCATTTACTACATTATTATAAATTGAAAAAATGCATGTATCAGTTGAAAATTGTTTTAAAAAAGAAAGTTATTAATAATTGTGTTAAGTTGAATTTTTCTTGCAAGACCTTCTTTTGTGCATGATTGCCAGTGAACTAATCAAGATTTTTCAAAAATTCTTATGTGGGCTTCTTGAGCAAACGTGCTCGCATAGAGTGAACCTGATAAATTAAAATCGAATGAAAATTGACAAAATGGTGGCCAAAAAACAAAAAATGGCGAAAAATTCGAGTTAACTTTTAATATAAAATTTAAACAAATAGTCTTGACACTTGTTTTTCAGTTTTACTCTATGCAAACACTTTTCTTGAAGAAGACTAAAAAAGAATTTTAGAAAAATCTTAATCAGTTCACCGGCAATCATGCACAACAGAAGGTCGTGCAAGAAAAATGCATCTTAACATAATTATTCATAACTTTCTTTTTTAAAACAATTTTCGACTGGTCAATAAATTTCTTCAATCTATAATAATGTAGTAAATGATGTTGAAAATAACAGCCACGTAGATTTATTCATATCCCGGCAATCCATGAAGTTTTCGTATGAAGTTTTCTCTATTTTCGACGTTTGAAACCTTCTTAGTCCCCTTAAGAATTCAGAGAAATGAAGACAGGAATATACCGTCAGAAGGATATAAACGCTTCATCAATTCAGTGTGATACCTGTCAGAAAATTCAGTTACCTTTGGAATTATATCAGCTATTGAATGAGTTTATTTATTATAAAAGTGAAAATAGAAGTTTAAATTCCTTATGAGCATTCTTATTGATTCCAGAATCTAACTCAATTTAAAAAATACACATCAAGGTGTTACATCTCGATTTCTATTTCCCGTCTAGAGTGGAAAACTCTTGAACGTTCTAAAGCGTAAAATCTAAAAAAAAGCCAATCCTTGAGCTACTTTCTCAAAACTAATGAAAAATGATTTTCGTTTTCCTATTTGTCTCGAAAGATAATAAGAATTTTCCAATTTTAAAGTTACACTGAAATTCCTGGGCTAACGATTTACACTAAATTGTTGGGCCAACGATTTAGTTTGCTTATTACGGCACTGCTATTTTATTAGTTGGCACTGCTATTTTATTATTCGGCACAGCCAATTCATTAGTTGCAGTGACTATTCAATTAGTACCAGCAACTAATAAAATTGTTGTCCCAACTAATAAAATAACAGTACCATATCTTACAAACTAAGCAGTTGGCTCAATTATAACAATTTTTCTCAGCGTATGTATTTTATTTATGTTTTATAAATGTTCGCTTTGTAGTATGAATTGCTCATTTGATTTTCAAAGTCTCGTTTTCTATTGGATGTGATCCTGAGAGGGGCATTAGTAATCGTCCTCCCGATGTTCATTAAATTCTCATTCTAAAGCGTCTGCCTGTATACGCGCCTACTGGCTGACTTAAAATTGAATTCCAGAGCGGAAATCCTCTTTTCGAGAACACGTCCGTCGATCGCTATTGCCGACCTCATTCAAGTTAGGTGTATAATGCACTCTATAGTGCACATCCTATTCTTATTGAACACCAGTATATGCTTTAGACACGTATGACTGTATGTCACGTGTGTTCTCTTTACGCGTCTCACGTACATTACTGGTTCATCGGACAGCTCGCCAAACAGCCTTCAGGTTGCTGAGGTTATTTTTTTACCGGTAGCCTGTATGTTCGAATATCAGAGAAAGGGTGAATGGGAATGGAGAAATGTCCACTTCCAGACTTGCACTTTATGCACGTATGAATACGAACGCGTGATTCGAATTCGACGATCGCCCTCGGCCAGAATCGCCACAAAATTACTATAAAATCACCTCCCGCAAAACTGATTTCCCGCTCGATCTATCAGCAACTTTCTCAAGATTAAACTCCTCAAAAGAAGTTCATTACTTTTTATCCGAATTTTTATTGTAGGGCATTGTTCACATTTTTTTTGTATTCTTGTTCACAATATTTCTGTGTATTGTTCACAATAGTTCTGTGCGTTTACTTCTACTTCGTATCCTTGGCAAATTTTACTTTTCTACACTGCTCTCGCGATAGAATTCGCCTTGACATAATTCGTTCCACAAATTTTCGCCAATAGTGAGGGGTCCAAAGGGACGAGAGAGTTGAGCTAGGAGCTCAGCGGAGATTCGCAGTACCGTTGCCACAAAGCGGGCAGTATCCTAATCGGATAATTTCGTCAGTTCACTTCAGTTCGTTTTCAGTGTTTTGGTTATGCGTTATATATAATAATTATTAAATAATGACTAAATAAAACTTAAAATTAACGTAAACTTTAAGTTAAACTTATATTTAAAAAATATTTTTCACTCGTGACAAAAATCAAACAGAAATAGTTCATACGGCCCTGACTGTGTACGTTTGAGAGACGCTTGATTTTATTCGAAGGCCATTCAGGCCATACCCGAAACCCGCCCTAAATCGCGAGAGTAGTGTATTTAAAAATTGACATTCTGACGCCCATGAACGTATTTGAAACTTGTAATTTTAAAATGACATATGTCGAACTCTAATCCGAGCGACTCAGGGAAGCCCCAAAACAAAGACAACCCTGTTACGCGGAACCAAACTAAGAAGAATTCTGAACTTGCAGAAATTGTTAAAAACAACCGGGCATGTCTCTCTAATCCGAAAAGAACCGTTCAGTCAAAAAAAAGAAAATTAGTCGTCGACAACCCTAATTCACCCCTTTGTGAAAACCCAACACATAAAACATTTCTGCCATTAGACACTTCTTTAGAAAAAACTTTAACTCCCTGTCAAAACACACTCAAAGAAGCTTCCGGAACAAGCAATTTATCCGACTTTAACAACTGGTACGATTCAAGTTTCAACACCAATTCAAGCATTATTTAATGGGATTTCTTGAAAGTGCGTCTGCGTTGATGTTCCTTTTGTCTGCTCTATAAATTACATCAAAATCGTATTCCGCGAGTTTTTATCTCCAACGTGTAACTCGAGAACAAGGGTTCTTAGAATTCTGGAACCATACCAGAGGTTTGTGATCAGTCAATAGAGTGAATTTTCTTCCATATAGATAGGGACGAAATTATGTTACACAAAAAACTATTGCAAGTGCTTCTTTTTCATAAGTGTCATATTTTTTTTTAGTATCTCGCAGGCTACGTGAAACATATGCTATCAGTTTGCCTATTTTTGCCTATTTTTCCTTGTATCCCTCGTAGACCCAATTACTAATTCATTACGGATGGATCTATTCAACCTTGTTTCCAAAACCAATTCAACTTGCTCAGTATTTCCAAAACAACTAACTTGCTCAGAACATTTATAAACATCTATTGATATCCAAAGTACCGGAATATTGCAACTAAAACTGATTGCGAAATTGAATCAATTAATCCATCCTATTTCAGAAATAACGAGAACAAACTTAAAATTCTATAACATTATATAACTAATCGACGACTGATTGAGTGATCTAACTTCTATAACATTTTCTTACCAAATTCCATGTGCCTTGTTGTTTTGTTAAGTTAATTTACTTTTATCTAAAATGTTTACTGAATTCTGATGCTTCCTTTTACTAAAACCATTTATTGACTTTTGGATTTCCCAGCCGATGCACCAAAGTAAGGAGGTATGTTACATCAGAACGCAATAAACCCTGTTATCTATTAAGTTCCTCAATTTTGATGTAGATCCTGAAAAGAAATTAAAGCAACTTTAGATTTAGAATTTGTTACAGATTTTTCTAATAACTCGATGGATATCATAGTTACTTAAGTTTTATACTCTCAGGATTAGATTTGCCAAATTTAACTATACTTAATTCGCGAGCCGTGAATTCCATTCTGCTTGATATGCCATAGGGCGTAAATAACCGTAAGAAGTAAATAGGCTTTCGTGAATATTACTGAACTGCTTAGAATTACGTAGTTGCACCGCGTGAATTCTGCTGCAGGATTTTGTTTCCGTCACTCTCTCACATTGTTCTCACACTTACGAGTAGGTACGGTAGCACGTTCGATAATCGTGTTTCGAGGTCTAGTGCTCGCAAATAATTTCGAGGTTTAAGCTTCGAAACTCTCCAGACCAAGCGGATCTTTTGTTACTAGCGTGTTCCTTCTCCTTTGTAAATTCAAATCGACAGCCATGCATCCTTTAAACTCCTCTATCAAATACACGTAGCACGAGACAACATACGAAAGGATTTTCTCTTAGGTAAATTTATTACAAGTTAAACATTGCACAAGAAAATTAACATCACATAAGGTAAATTCACCAATTGTCAAACTGGTACCTATTACCGATGTCGAAAATGAAATCCTTGCTATTTTTACTATTTTGGCTTATACACCAATTTTTTATGTATCAGAAGCTGAATTTAGATTTACTTAAATACATTTACTAAGAAAAAAAAACATATTAATTTTTAGGTCAAAAGAAGTCTTCTGTTTACTCGGCAAATGGTACCAAGTCGGGAATTGGTGCATTTACCCTATTTAATTATTATATTCTTTTGTTATGTGTCGAGACCTGAAACTGAGAAAAAGAAGTAAACGGTGATTTTAATAATATCCAAGAAATGAAATAAATAAAAGCAGTTTTGAAATATATAATATAAGAGCGGTTTTTTTTATTATATTTTCTAAAAAATGGCAGGGTGTTATTACTGTACAGAACTCCTGAAAATAAAACCAAGAATCCAACGACTAAATTTGGACAACCACCATAAAATGCTCCTATTGCAATTCAAAAAAAGATCCTACAAAAATAAAAAAGAGGAAAGAAAAATGAGAAGGAAACCAATCACTTTTGTGTTCCTCCATCCTAGTATTAAGAATGCTGCCAGTCTGTCCCACATAAGTCATCTTACAGATCTTGCAAGTGATCTTGTAAACAAAACCACCTTTTTCAAACTTATCTAAAGTATCTTTGCAAAAAGTTATTATTGAATCCAATTTAAATGGTATACGAAAAATAGTATGAATCTTAAACTTTTTCAACATAAATTCAATAGTTTTCGAAATCTGACCAAAAAATGGAAGAACAAAAGTATTAACAGAACTATATTCCTTCAATTCTTTCTGATTATCTGCAGGAAAAATATTATTTTGTTTGTTTTTGATTTGTTGAATTCTAATTGTAATGTGTTTTTCAATTTACTTTTGGGGGTAATGATTTAGAAAAAGGATGTTTCTAACAATATTCAAATTTCTTTTATGAAATGAAACATGGGACAAACCTAGAGCTCTGTCAACTAAGTTTTTGATTATTGCAATTTTGTTTTGAAGAAGATGAGCAGAAAAGAAATATAAAATTCTACCTGAATATGTACTTTTCCTATACCAATTGGTAATAATATTACCATCCTGACCTTTGATTACTTCCAAGTCAAAAAAACTAATTTTATTATTTTTTTATATTTTATGGGTAAATTGAAGTTTTGGATGAAAACTGTTAAAAGCATTAACAACCATCTGCAACTTTGCTAGAGGAACACATAATAAGGTACCATCAACATACCGAAAGTAAAAGGGTAAATAAAAACCTAACTTTTTGAAAGCAAAGACCTCCAAATCTTCCATAACTATTTGTGCTAAAATCGGAGAAATGACTGAGCCTATGGGAGTACCAAACTTTTGCCTATAGAAAGATTTATTAAATTTAAAATAATGGAGTTCATAATAAAAACTATCCCTTTGATAAAATCTTCTTGGCATAATCGAGTGCGTGTTTTAATATTGTCCCAACTATTTAAAATTGCCTGTTCAACTAATTCAAAGGGTATACTCGGAAACATTGCAACAACATCCAAAGAAATCATCACATAGTCATCCGGAACAATTTTTTGAATAATAATTTTTTGGAATTCCCAACTATTTTTAATATTATATTTTGAAGTTGTGATAGAGTCTTTGAGAATCAAATTAAAGTTTTGTTCTAAAAGTTTAATAGGAGTATTAATAGTTGAAATAACTATTCTCAAGGGATAGTCATCTTTGTGAATCTCTCTCAAACTATAACAACTGGCAAGAACTGTGTTTTCAGTATTAATATCAGTCCATCTTATATCTTTTCCTAAAAGTCCTTTCTTTCTTCAATTATCAAGCATCTTGAAATTGTCTCTTTTTAATTGTTTTAACTGATTTTCATTTAATAAATCAAAGTTATCATGATTAGAAAGTAAATCCTCCATATCCCTAACTTAATCTGATTTTTTCATACAAACAGAAATATTGCCTTTATCAGCATTTATGCAAATTATATCAGGAGTGTTTTTAAAAAAAACCTTTCGTTATCATGAAACCTTTAGAAATTCTACGATCAACATTACTAATGTGCAAACAATTTTTATCAGCTCTTTGACAAATGTAACACCTTGTTTCGAAAATCTTGCTGATCTGATATCGGAATTTTGTGTAAACTTGATTCGACATCTTTGACTATTTCCATCATTTGTTTCTACTTACTTTTTATCACACGGTTACTAAAACCTTTACCTAATCTGAGAATAACTGTCACTGAATCAGAAATTTGAATATCTGTCAAATTTACAAACCAAGGATCCGTATCTCCTTCTTCAAAGATCCTATGTGTAAATTTAAATTTTGCTCTTGAACGTTGGTTTGCTGATCAATCAAAATAGAAAGTTCGTTCTCATGTTTTTTATCATTGTTTAAAAATTTTTGATTAAGGAAAATCGGATATTTCAAAAGATCAATAATTTCATCTTGCTGTAAACATACTTCTAATTCACTTCTGATTCTGGAAATTTTTGACATAAAAAAATTGACATGGGATAGGATCCTTAAAATAGGATTTTAAATTTGATTTTAATCTAATTTAAATTTCTTAAATTTTCAGCGTGTTATTAATTAAATCAAATCAAACCCGATTTTAAATTCTTCGCCATGATTTACACATCATAATGCATCTTATAATTTATTATAAATTTTTTTGTTTTTAAATATAACACAATTCAAAGTGAACTTTTAATTATTTAAAATTGAACACTCAAAGTGAAGGGCAAATTTTTTTCTAAATTCAACAACAAATTTAAAATTAATTCGGAGACATTCTATGTATGTTAATGTATATCCTTATGTATGTTAATTTTTATAGATGCCATTTCACTTCTATTATTAATAAATAATGTGAGTCGAACTCTTATTGCCCGTAGGTTGGCCACTGAAATTCAAGAAAAAAATTGGCTTTCATCATTTCAAACCCAAAGTTTCCAAAGAATTTTCAATTAAAATTGTCCACATTTTAATGTTGACAGAAATGATATTTTCTTTGTAATGTATTAAGTGTTATCTAAAGTAATACTAATCCAATTTATGGTACGAAGCTTGCAACTCTGAACAAAGATAAACTTTGTTTAAAAGAATTTTTAATTTATAATTGAGATTAAAGCAGTTTTTTATAATCCAACTGGGAACCAAATAATTGATACAATTGGCAACAATTTAAAACGATTCGACTCTTTGTCGCTCTCAATCATTTTAAATTGTGGTCGATCATGTGTAGAAGGGTTCTGCACTTCCAAATTTATAATATCCTCTTGTTTATGGTTGCCAAATGTAATTTGTGAGTAAGACCTTTCCGGCAAGAAAGTCTGTGGATTTTTTTGTGGATAGAACATCAATGGGTTTAAGACAAAGCAGGAGTTTCTGTTCGTATCTCTGTGATTAGTCCTGAAGGTGCGATTATTGTCCCTAAGGAATGTTGTACAGGACACAGTGATTTCGTTCTTATCCGTTTCCAGACCATTGAATACCGCCCGATATTGCCGAACAGTGTTCTAGGAAACACCCCCATTTGAGCCATTTCGTCGCAGTCTAAGCTTAATCTTCTTCAGAAGTGCGGTACACCTAATTTCAGGCGAAACAAACCGAAATTTCTTCTAATTTCAAAGCTTCATTAAGATACTGAAATCTGAAAATAAAGATTTTACTTATTAAAAAATTCATTTTAGAATTCTAAGTAACTATTTTTACGATAAAGATTATTAAATATAAACTTAATAATACTACAATCCCGTCATAAAATAAAACTTAATTCTGGTACTGCCACTGTACGGAAATTACACGCTCTATCTTTCTTATTTTAAGTTGAGATGTTTTATTCAAGCTTTTATAAATGTATAAATGTACAAGGAACAAAGTGTCAGGTACAATCTTCCTAAATTCTTTGATGCAATTCCTTTGAAATTTCTTTGGTAAGATATTTTTTCGTACGGACTCAAATTTTCTTGAGCTAAACAATTTCCGTTCTGTAGAAATTACTTTGGGAGAAAGTAGGACAGTTTCCTTCATCTTCGATTAAAGTAAGATCCTACAGTAAATCCGGACTTGTGCAATCTGATTGGTGGATTTGGAGTTAACCTAAGGATAAATTTTAGCAGTCAGGCTTTAAGTCCTATAAGAAAAATTACTTAAATTATCCACGCCTTTAACTCGTTGGGTGAGATCATTTCAGCGAAGAGGGATTTGCTGCCATTTTTCCGTTCAAAAGGAAAGTGAAAGCAGCTTTTTGAAAATGTACCCTTGATACAAAAGGAGTACGTCATCGAGAGAGAGTAATGAAAAGGTGTATGATTAGTGGCATTACTCTAATTAAAATACCATTTACAAAAGAAGAAACACGAACAATGAATCGCAGTACGAAAGAGATGAAGCAGGATTTCAATAATCCTTTCAATTACAGATCGGAATCGATTTTTGATTAGAGATATGAAGAGATTTTCGAAGTTAATAATTTGTTTCGACAGCAATCAGGAAGGTGAATGTCATGTGCCTTTTCTGTATCACTTTTCATCAGTTCGAAGAAACATTTTTCAAACTAATTTAAAAAATTTGTATATGAATTCAAAAAGTTGTATCCTGGTTCGAAGTGAATACACAATAACCTTTTTCAGTTATAGTTTCATTGGTGGCTTTTCAGAAACTTTCTCATCTATCTCCATTCGAACAAGTACTTTTACATCTCCAATTCCTTCTGAAGGAGATTCATGCACACCAAGTGTACTAGTTTAACTAGTTTGTGGTTCGATTCCCATGGGTTAAGTTGCCTCAGGCGGCATAAATAAAACACCTCTTTCCCTTTTCTCATCCCTGCAACTTCCCCTCGTTTTCAGTCACATTTCGTCATCCTTCTTTCTCCTGCACGACTGAAGCGGGTGAATGCTTTAAGTTACATTAAAGCACCATGTTTCATGCAAGTTCATTAACACGTTTGTGTATAATTCATATCATTTGGGGCAAATCTTATTAACATTGTATAATTTAACTACAGAAACGATTCATAAACTACGTGCTAATGAATAATATGTCCGTACCTACACTAAAAAAATCTGGTTAAATTAACACTGGTGATTTTAACCAGACGCTTTTTTGAGTGTATGAATTTGATATAGATTTTATAGTACTATTCATGAATATTATAAATGCTGTAGAAAAATATCCAACGTTTTTATTTCAAATATTTCTCCTGAAAATTATAAAAATCTGTCAAGGACTTTGAGTCTTGATTCAAGTGCGTGGCCTGTTTTAGTTAATTGAGCTTCATTTAAATACTTACTCTTGCACGGCTTTCTTCTGAGTTATAAGTCTATACAGAGCTATTTGGTGCACGAAAGCCCTTCTACTCTCAAGTAAATCCTAAGTGGTTTTCCGTGCCTTAGTGCTTTCTTTTTCACGTTTCAATACACTGAATCGTTTCGAGTACACAGAGAAAAAGCTAGTCCCTCGAATCTTTCCCTATTACGCTAGCGTACTTAGATACAGACCCAGAACAACATTTTTCTCAGCAAAACATCTCTTTTACAGAAAATAGAAAAAAGGTTGTAGAACTCTGTGTACCCCAGAGACTGTTTCCATTCAAGTAGACAAAGCGTTGTTCAATACCAACGTAACTAGGTCTCAGACAATTATTATATTTTATTATTTTGTATTATCTTTTATTACATTAAATTTTGTATTATGTTTTATTACATTAAATTTGGTATTATGTTTTATTATATTAAATTATGTAAAAAGTCCATCCAAAAGCAAACCTTGGTTTGACGAAGAGTGCGAACTTTGGTTTGAGGAACGGTCAAAGGCCCGAATAATCAGCCT
>JBAGKK010003810.1:16103-26867 GCA_037177015.1 Euceroptres primus | reverse complement strand
AAAATGTTTAGAGCGTAAATTTAAAAATGTTTAGAGCCTAAATTTTAAAATGTTTAGAGCTTAAATTTAAAAATGTTCAGAACTTAAATTTAAAAATGTTCAGAACTTAAATTTAAAAATGTTTAGAGCTTAAATTTAAAAATGTTTAGAGCTTAAATTTAAAAATGTTTAGATCTTAAATTTGTATATATTTAGAGCTCAAATTTAAAAAGGTTTAGAGCTTAAATTTAAAAATGTTTAGAGCTTGAGTTTAAAAATGTTTAGAGCCTAAATTAAAAAATGTTTAGAGCTTAAATTAAAAAATGTTTAGAGCTTAAATTTTGGAATGTTTAGAGCCTAAATTTTAAAATGTTTAGAGCCTAAATTTAAAAATGTTTAGAGCGTAAATTTAAAAATGTTTAGAGCCTAAATTTTAAAATGTTTAGAGCTTAAATTTAAAAATGTTTAGAGCCTAAATTTTGAAATGTTTAGAGCTTAAATTTAAAAATGTTTAGAACTTAAATTTGAAATGTTTTTAATTTAAAATTCCAGTATATAAGGTCTTACATAAAAAGTAGAATTGAGTCATAAAATGCTTAGAATTTAAATTTAAATTTATAGAAATTTCAAATGTTTTGAAGACTTAAATGAAATTAGTTTTTAATCAGAAAGTGAGTCGAAGTCTCCTGCAAACTTGAAACAAGGAAAGTCTTGCCTGATTTAATGATAATCAATTTTTTTAAAGACGATGCCACGTCACGATCGGTGAACCAATTTAGAAACAAAAGGGCGTATAATTTTTTTTTATAACAGGCAGAATTTTCAAGTTTTGCTGGACAGCACCGTGCACACGCATTTGTCATTTTGTTTTTATTTTCTCGCTTTGTATCCACTCAGAAGAGTTTCAGGTTTTATTATGTGGATGTGTTGCAATAGATGTTGATATCTATTTATTTATTATTATTTTTTGGTAAAATTGCAATCTGTGGTCTAACACCAGTTTTTAAAGTTCCACGAATACACTAGGTTGGAGTTCTAAATTTTGAAAGAAAAAATAAAAGAGAAATTAATTTAATAAAATTTGTAAAAAAAACTTATTTTACATTCTGGAAAATATTACCGACTATTTTATTAAAGGGTTGCAGTTGAAATTTAGATGCCTTCGATTTTTTTGTTTGCAAAGAAAACTTTTGAACTTCAAAGCCTTGGATTTTAAAAGATTCGAATTTTGGCGGCAAATTTTTAAAAAGTTTTTGTACTTTTGTCATCAAAAAAGAACTTAAGAAAGTTGATTTATGTTTCTACTTTTTAAGAATTTAGTATTATTTAATATTTTAATTTTTCAGTAAAATTATAAGTGTTTTAAATAATTGTTAGTGAAATTTTATAAGGATATATATTTGAGATTTTGCGGTAATATTTTCATTTTTGGAAATTTTTGTTCAATTAAAATATGATTTTTTTAGAACACTAGGCTAGATTAATGGTTGGTGTATTCGTGATCTATATTATCAGTGTGACAATTCCCTGTGTGTGTTACATTGGTATTCAGCAACGAATGGCAAACTTTCATCTCCATGTGAATCACAATCGCGAATTCCAAATCGAATCCCATTCATGTCAGTTTCTCGAAAAAAGCGCTTGATCAACTTTCTATATATTTTTTAATTAGTTTGGTAATTGCAGTTTGGAAGTCTTTAAAAAAATGCAAAATGTTATTTAAGCTGTCCGAATGGCAACGTTTATAATTTCGGTCGTTTTAAAATTCGAAGGGTTCAATTTCGGCTGCTATTAATTTCGAACGTTTTCAAATTTGAATATTTTAAAGTTCGTCGTTTTCCAATTCCGTCGTTTGTTGACTGTGGTCGCTTTTAAATTCGGTCGTTTTTAAATTTAAAAATTCCAACTTCGGTCACTTTCAACTTCGGTCGTTATTAAATTCGGTCATTATCACATTAAAAAATTGCAATTTCGGTCAGTTTCAAAATCGGTCGTTTTTTAACTTTGGTCGCTTTTTAAATTCGATCGATTTTAAATTTGAAAATTCCGAATTCGGTCGCTTTGAAATTAGGTCGTTTTCAAATTCTGTAGTTTTCTAACTTTAGTCCCTTTTAAATTGAAACGCTTTAAAAATCGGTCGCTTTTAAATGTAAAAATTCCAACTTCGGTCGCTTTTAAAATCGGTCGTTTTCAAATTCGGTTGTTTTTTAACATTGGTTGCTTTTAAATTCAGTCGTTTTTAAATTTTAAAATTCCAACTTAGGTCGCCTTTAAAGTCGCTCGTTTTAAAATTCTGTCGTTTTTTAACTTTGGTCGGTTTTTAAATTCGATCGCTTTTAAATGTGAAAATACCAAATTCGGTCGCTTTTAAATTAGGTCGTTTTCAAATTCGGTTGTTTTTTAAACATTGGTTGCTTTTAAATTCGGTTCTTTTTAAATTTGAAAATTCCAACTTCGGTCGCTTTTAAAATCGATCATTTTTAAATTCGGTCGTTTTTAAACAGTGGTTTCTTTTAAATTCGGTCGCTTTTAAATTCGAAGTTTTCTAACTGCGATCGCTATTAAATTCGGTCGTTTTCAAATTAGAAAATTCAAATTTTAGTCGCTTTTATAATCAGTCGTTTTGAAATTCAATCGTTTTTGAACATTGGTTACTTTTAAATTCGGTCCTTCTTAAATTAGAAATTCCAACTTCGGTCACTTTTAAATTAGGTCGTTTTTAAATTTGAAAATTTCAACTTCGGTTGTTTTTAAATTAGGTCGTTTTCAAATTCGGTCGTTTTTAACATTGATCGCTTTTAAATTTGGTCGTTTTTAAATTTAAAAATTCCAACTTCGTTCGCTTTTAAATTCGGTGGTTTTTTTGTCGCTTTTAAATTCGGTTGTTTTTAAATTTAAAAATCCCAACTTCAGTCGCGTTTAAATCTGAAAATTCTATCTTCAGTCGCTTTTCAATTCGGTCGTTTTCAAATTAGAAAATTCTAACTTCGATCGTTATTAAAGTCGGTCGTTTTGAAATTCGGTCGCTTTTTAACATTGGTTGCTTTTAAATTCGAACGTTTTAAAATTTAAAAAATCCAACTTCGGTCGCTTCTAAATTCAGTCGTTTTCTGTCTTTGGTCGCTTTAAAGTTCGGCTGTTTTTAAATTTGAAATTCCCAACTTCGGTCGCTTTTAAACTAGGTCGTTCTTAAATTTGAAAGTTCCAACTTCGGTTGCTTTTGAATTAGGTCGTTTTCAAATTCGGTCGTTTTTTAACATTGTTCGCTTTTAAATTCGGTCGTTTTTAAATTTAAAAGTTCCAACTTCGGTCGCTTATATATTCGGTCGTTTTTTGACTTTAGTCGCTTTTAAATTCGGTTGTTTTTAAATTTGAAAGTCCCAACTTCGGTCGCTTTTAAATTTGTTTTTTTTTTTTTAAATTTGAATGTCCCAACTTCGGTCGCTTTTAAATAAGGTCGTTTTTAAATTTGAAAATCCCAACTTTGGTCGCTATTAAACTAGGTCGTTTTTCAATTTAAAAATTCCAACTTCGGTTGCTTTTAAATTAGGTCGTTTTCAAATTCGGTCGTTTTTTAACATTGGTCGCTTTTAAATTTTGTCGTTTTAAAATTTAAAAGTTCCAATTTCGGTCACTTTTAAATTCGGTCGTTTTTAAATTTTAAAATTCCAACTTCGGGAGCTTTTAATTCGATCTTTTTCTGATATTGGTCGCTTTTAAATTCGGTCGTTTTTAAATTCAAAAAGTCCAACTTCGGTCATTTTTAAATTTGATCGTTTTCTAACTTGGGTCGCTTTAAATTTCGGGCTCTCTTAAATCTGGAAATTCCAACTTCAGTCGTTTTTAAATTCGGTCGCTTTCAAATTCGAAGTTTTCTAACTTCGGTCGCTATTAAATTCGGTCGTTTTAAAACTAGAAAATTCCAACTTCGGTCGCTATTAAATTCGGTCGTTTTCAAATTAGAAAATTGCTACTTCGGTCGTTTCCAAATTCGGTCGTTTTTGAAACTTTGTTCGCTTTTATATTCGGTTGTTTTTTTTAATTTAAAAATTCCAACTTCGGCCCCTATAAATTCGGTCGTTTTTAAATTGGAAAATTCTAACTTTGGTCATTTTCAAATTCGGTCGTTTTCTAACTTGGGTCGCTTTAAATTTCGGTCGCTTTTAAATCTGAAAATTCCAACTTCAGTCACTTTTAAATTCGGTCGCTTTCAAATTCGAAGTTTTCTAACTTCGGTTGCTATTAAATTCGGTCGTTTTAAAACTAGAAAATTCCAACTTCGGTCGCTATCAAATTCGGTTGTTTTCAAATTAGGAAATTGCTGCTTCGATCGTTTCCAAATTCGGTCGTTTTTTAAATCTTTGTTCGCTTTTATATTCAGTTGTTTTTTTTTTAATTTGAAAATTCCAACTTCGGTCGCATTGTAATTCGGTCGTTTTTAAATTCGAAAATTCTAGCTTCGGTAATTTTCAAATTCGGTAATTTTCTAACTTGGGTCGCTTTAAAGTTCGGTCGCTTTTAAATCTGGAAATTACAACTTCAGTCGCTTTTAAATTTGGTCGCTTTCAAATTCGAAGTTTTCTAACTTCTGTCGCTATTAAATTCGGTCGTTTTCAAATTATAAAATTTCAACTTTGGTCTTGCAGTCCGAATTTTGCAAAACTTCCAACATCAATCCGCTGAATTCCATATCCTCTCAATTTAAAAATAAAACTTTCCAAATTAAAATACTCTGCATTTAAAAAAGAAAATATTGTAAAATTTGTTTAAATTAATTTTTGTTTATAATAGGGAAACCTCTGATATTTTCTGCAATCACGATTTCCATTTATGTAAAGTTAGCTTGGAATTATCAGCGAGATATTTTTTGGGAGACTATCGATGAAATCAGTTTGGCTGTGTGCCTGCCACGAGAATCAAGCTCCGGGGATGGGATCCGATTGGAAATTCGACTCTCGAACTCTCGCTCTCCCATCGGCTTTTTTATGATCGATCCTTCGTTCATGAATTATACGTTATACGATGTGCACGCTGCCGTACATTAATCACTTACTCGGTATATAGTTATGTTATATACGACTCACGCAAAAAAAAACTACTCGCGCACTGTCGTGTTAATATTACTAAGTTATATGGTTAATTACGCTGCGAAGCTTTTTTAGTCGTTATAGTACTAACATCGCAATGTCTTTTGAGGGACCAACATCCGCCAAATTCTCAGTAAATTTATTTTTGTCTTCAAAACCAGAAAAAAATTCCATTTTTCAGTATTCTGAAAAATCATTATTTAATTATTGCTATTTAAACATTCATCTATGGTGATTAATTTAAAGATTTTTCTGGTGGAATTTTTGGAAATAAAATTCTGGTTTTGAAGTCTAGATTTTTCTGTTTATGTTATTTTATCATATATATTATTTTTGAATTTTTTTAAAGATAGTTTTTACTGCAATATTCGGGGTGAGAATGAGGATCCAGTGAGGGAGATTTTTTGCAATTTGTAAATATGTATTTATTGGTTTCTGGTAAAAATTTGAATTTGTATTTCGAAATTTCAATTTTCATATTTTCGTAATTGAAAGCCTTCGAATTTTTTAATTAAGGGCTGTATATTTTGAGGCGCATGAATTTTAAATTTTAAGGCTGAATTTTAATTTTAGAATTAAAAGCGTCCGATTTAAATTTGAAGGCGTCCAAATTTGGAAGCATTTAAATTTTAAAGTTCTCAGAATTTTAAGCTTTTGAATTTTTAAAGTGTCCAGAAGCCTTTAAATTTTAAGGCGCTTAAATTCGGAAGCCTTTAAATTTTAAGCCGCTTAAATTCGGAAGCCTTTAAATTTTAAGGCGTTTAAAGCTTTTGAATATTCAAATTTTCCAAATTCGGAAAGCTTAAAATTTTCAAGCGCTTAAAATTTTAAGGCCTTTAAATTCCGAAGCCTTCAAATTTTAAAGCGTTTGAATTCGGAAGCCTTTAAATTCTAAGGCGTCAGAATTCGGAAGCCTTTCATTTTGAAGCGCCCAAATTTTGAAGTTTTTAATTCTTTAGGCTTCCAGAATTTTAAGCTTTTCAATTTTCAATTTGTCCAAATTCGAAAGCCTTGAAATTTGATGGCCCTTAAAGTCGGAAGCCTCTAAATTTGAAGGCATCCAAATTTGGAAGCATTCAAATTTTAAGGCTCCCGAGTTTTAAGCTTTTAAATTTTCAAATTCTAAATTCGGAAGTCTTGAAATTTAAAAGCTTAAATTCAGAATCCTTGAAATTTAATGGCGCTTAAATTCGGAGGCCTTTAAATTTTAAGGAGTTTGAATTTGGAAACCTTGAAATTTAATGGAGCTTAAATTCAGAAGCCTTGAAGTTTTATGGCGCTTAAATTCGGAAGCTTTTAAATTTTAAGGCGCTTGAAGTTGAAAGCCTTTAAATTTTAAGGCGCCCAAATCCGGAAGCCTTTAAATTTTAAGACGCACAAATTCGGAAGCCTTTAGATTTTAAGGTGTCTGAATTCAGAAGCCTTTCAATTGAAGCGCCCAAATTCTGAAGCCTTTAGTTTTTTAGGCTCCTACAATTTTAAGCTTTTCAATTTTCAATTTGTCCAAATTCGAAATCCTTAAAATTTGATGGCCCTTAAAGTCAGAAGCCTCTAAATTTGAAGGCGTCCAAATTTGGAAGCATTCAAATTTTAAGACTCCCCGAGTTTTAAGCTTTTAAATTTTCAAATTCTAAATTCGGAAGCCTTGAAATTTAATGGCGCTCAAATTCAGAAGCCTTTAAATTTGATGGCGCTTAAATTCGGAAGCCTTTAAATTTTAAGGCGTTTGAATTTGGAAACCTTGAAATTTAATGGAGCTTAAATTCAGAAGCCTTGAAATTTTATGGCGCTTAAATTCGGAAGCTTTTAAATTTTAAGGCGCTTGAATTCGGAGCGCTCTAAATTTTAAGGCGCCCAAATTCGGAACGCTCTGAATTTTAAGGCGCCCAAATTCGGAAGGCTCTAAATTTTGAGACTCCCAAATTCGGAAGGCTCTAAATTTTGAGACTCCCAAATTCGGAACGCTCTAAATTTTAAGGCGCCCAAATTCGGAACCCTTTAAATTTTACCTAACCCAAATTCGGAAGTCTTTAAATTTTAAGGCGCTTGAATTCAGAGCGCTCTAAATTTTAAGGCGCCCAAATTCAGAACGCTCTGAATCTTAAGGCGCCTAAATTCGGAGGGCTCTAAATTTTTAGATTCCCAAATTCGGAAGGCTCTCAATTTTTAGACTCCCAAATTCGGAACGCTCTAAATTTTAAGGCGCCTGAATTCGGAACGCTCTAAATTTCAAGGCGCCCAAATTCGAAAGGTTCTAAATTTTTAGACTTCCAAATTCGGAACGCTATAAATTTTAAGGCGCCCAAATTCGGAACCCTTTAAATTTTACCTTACCCAAATTCGGAAGTCTTTTAATTTTACGGCGCCCAAATTCGGAAGTCTTTAGTTTTTAAGGCTCCCAAATTTGGAAGCCCTTAAATTTTACCCAACCAAATTTTAGAGGCTTTCAATTTTAACGTTTTCAAACTTTGAAGCTTTTCCATTTTTAGGCGCCCGACTGAATAAAAAAATTTGCAAGCGTCTGAATTTATTCAATTATATTATGCCTCAAAAATTTAATAAACCAAGTTACCAAGGTGAATTCCTACTGGATCCTCGTTTCTTTCGACGGGATTTAGTGGCGGGGTGTCTGGTGGGATCTTCCTTCAGCTATTTCTAGATGGCACTGGATTTTTTCCAGCCGAGCGATCCGATGGCTTCTGACTGGTCTTACGAATTTCCGCAACCAATCAGAAGCCACCGGATCTCTCAGCAAAGGGAAATCCGTTGCCGTGTGGATGCACCAAAAGTCGAACCGCCAGACATCGTGGGGTTCCCCCTGATCCAGTGTGGTGGTGACTAACTTGTCCGTGTGTTTTGTTTGTGTGCCAGCAGGTGGCCTGTGACGTTGTGACCGTTTACTCTGGACCCGGAGTTGCCGTGCCATGTCTGTCTCAGTCAGTCGATCTGTCAGTCACGACTCGATCTCTTTTTTATTTCTACTTTCTCTATCACCCACACATACACAAGCATTCAAATCCCACCCTCTGATATATATATATATATATATATATATATATATATATATATTTCCTTCACTTGACCCTATTCCCCTCCCATCCCTCTCTCATCCGTCAAGTTGACCGAGAATGTCGATCGCAAACCTGTAAGTGATAAAGTCAAGATCAGCAGATTTAAGACACATTCTGATGCATATCGTTTGCAGATTTTGAGCAGACCTTAGAAAAATTTTTTAGCAGATCTGATGAAAATTCTTGAGCAGATCTGGTGCAAATTCTTGAGCAGATCTGATGCAGATTCTTGAGCAGAGCTTGGGCAGATTCTTGAGCAGAGCTTGGGCAGATTCCTGAGCAGATCTTGTGAATATTCGAGACCAGATCTGGTGCAGATTCATAGTCAGATCTGGTGCAGATTCTTCAGTAGATCTTTGGCAGATATCTGAGCAGATCTTGTGCATATTTTAGATCAGATCTGGTGCAGATTCCTGGTCAGATCTGGTGCAGATTCCTGGTCAGATCTGGTGCAGATTCCTGGTCAGATCTGGTGCAGATTCTTGAGCAAATTTGGTGCAGATTTCTAAGCAGATCTGGTGCAGATTTCTGGACAGATCTGGTACAGATTCTTGAGCAGATTTGGTGCAGATTCTTGAACAGATCTGTTGCAGATTCTTGAGCAGTTCTGGTGTAGATTCCTGGACAGATCTGGTGCAGATTCTTGAGCAGATTTGGTGCAGATTCCTGAGCAGATCTTGTGCATATTCTAGACCAGATCTGGTGCAGATTCATAGTCAGATCTGGTGCAGATTCTTCAGTAGATCTTTGGCAGATATCTGAGCAGATCTTGTGCATATTTTAGATCAGATCTGGTTCAGATTCCTGGTCAGATCTGGTGCAGATTCTTGAGCAGATTTGGTGCAGATTTCTAAGCAGGTCTGGTGCAGATTTCTGGACAGATCTGGTGCAGATTCTTGAGCAGATTTGGTGCAGATTCTTGAACAGATCTGTTGCAGATTCTTGAGCAGTTCTGGTGTAGATTCCTGGATAGATCTGGTGCAGATTCTTGAGCAGATTTGGTGCAGATGCCTGAGCAGATCTTGTGCAGATTCTTTATCAGATCTTATGCAGTGCATCAGATTTTTTAAAAACAAATCTTGAGTAAAACTTGTTGAGCAGATCTTGATGAACAGATCACCGGCAGATCTTGAGCAGAGGCTGTCATTAAATGTAAATAACTTATACATATGCGAAAATATAAATATGTGTGCCTGTGCTGAGGTCGACCTACGAATTTTTGTGAAAGAATGTCGTTTGACAAAAAAAAAAAAAGCGGGACAAAATGGACTCCGAGATTCCAATTGAGGACGCGAAGTTTGAAATGAGAGACACAATCATTGTATAAATAATTATTAAAGTATGTTAACTAATCAGACGAACTTCGTGATTACCAAAGGACAGCGTGGTCGATTGTGCGAGAGAGATAAGCAAGATAACATTATATTATTATACGAGAATTAGATATATTAAACGTTGACTGAGAATTATTTTTATCGAATGATTATCGCTCGAAAATCGACGAATTGGAGCGCTCAAAATTATTTCGAAAGGGCGAGAAAAATCGAACTGTTTTGGAGTGGTGGTCGATTTATTTTTTGTTTTTGAGTGAAAAATGAAATTTTTTTCGGAAAACCAATTTTTTTAGACGTTTCTTCAAGAGATTTTGTAAAAACCAATTTTCTGTTTTAATATCCCTCTTTGTTTTGAAATCGTTTCTGTGTCAGAAACCGATTTTTCAGTACCGATTTTCTGTTTAAAACCTGATTTTTTGTTTAAACCCCGATTTTTCGTTACCGATTTTCTGTTTAAAACCCGATTTTCCAATACCGATTTTCTGATTAAAACCCGATTTTTCAATAACGATTTCCTGCTTAAATATCTATTTTGTGTATAAACCTAGTTTTTAATTTAAAAATTGGATTTAAAAGTTAATTTTCTATTTAAAAATTAGTTTAGAAATATAAAATCTGCTGCAAAAATTCGATTTAAAATAAAAAACAGGATTTTCAATACCGATTTTCTATTTAAAAACCGGTCTTCTTTTTAAAAATTGATTTTCCATTTGAAAATCGGTCTAGAAATATAAAACCTACTAAAAGAATCGATTTGAAATAAGAAATTTGATTTTCAATACCGATTTTCTATTTAAAAACCAGTCTTCTTTTTAAAAATTGATTTTCCATTTGAAAATCGGTCTAGAAATATAAAACCTACTAAAAGAATCGATTTGAAATAAGAAATTTGATTTTCAATACCGATTTTCTATTTAAAAACCAGTCTTCTTTTTAAAAATTGGTTTAAAAATATAAAATCTGTTTAAAAATACGATTTGAAATAAGAAACTAAATTTTCGATACCGATTCTCTATTTAAAACCCGGGCTTCTTTTTCAAAAATGATTTTCGATTTTTTATTGAAAGATCGTTTTGGAAATATAAAATTTGCTGGAAAAGAATCGATTTTAAGTAAAAAGTAGAATTTGAAATACCACTTTTCTATTTAAGAACCAGTCTTCATTTTAAAATTTTATTTTCTATTTAAAAATTGGTTTAGAAATATAAAATCTGCCAAAAAATACGATTTGAAATAAGAAACTAGATTTTCAATACCGATTTTCTATTTAAAACCCGAGCTTCTTTTTCAAAA